>DWOZ01000001.1:0-20629 GCA_018251395.1 Choranthus vitellius
CTGTTGTTTGAGTCTACAGGGTCAATTTTTTCAATTGTTTCTAGTTCACTGCTGGATGGAATATTTGGGAGTGGATCGGAGGGTAGTAAGACCTCTTTACAGGATACAGATGTCTCCGTAGCATCTGAAGATTCAGCGGCGTCATCTTGTGGCTTAGGTGTGCTTGTTTGTGGTATAACAGCAGAACCTGTACTCGCCTCTGTTGTGACCTCATCATGCGATGTACTCTCGGCTTGCACGTCGTGACACTTGGAACTTATCACATTTTCTCTTTTGGCACTAATGACCGATTCGGTATTCGGTGACCGTAATGCATTATCATTTTTCACCTCTGGAGATACATTTTCCAAACACTCACTGCCCTCGACTGCTTCGCCGCCTTCCTCATTATCAAAGTTGAGTGGTAAGCGTCTTGGCGCGCCAGGATCCACGATCTCGTCTATCATGTCCAAGATCTCCTCCGTGCTTGTGTTGACGTACGGTGTCGTTGGCGAAGGCACACTGTCACCGTCGAAATTATCCTCCGACATCGCGAGGTTTTCGCAAGACGGATTAGGTTCGGAAGATTTCTGCTGTGAACTACTAGTTGCATTGACGTCCTCAATCTGTTTGATGTCCTTTTCCCGCGCCGATGTACGGCGGGAGGCGATCGTCGCAGCGCCCGCATCATCCTCTGAACTCTCCATTATCTACTGTTATGCGACGCTGTCATATCTGAAATATAAAACGCCCGCTGGGTGATATTTACGTTACGAATGGGTAACCTGACGACGTGCGAGCTTGACGAACCACAGGCACCATTCTAATTCACCATAACGCTACAAAAATTTGTTCACGGGGTCCATGGTGTTGATTATTGTACCTACACATGTACTTTATTCTCATATTCACGACGTTTACGTGTCGTCCGAATACGCGCGGGGTCTTGAAAACTATCCATTCAACAGCGTAAACCGGCAAACAAAAAGCTTGTATACGCCATTTTTAAAACCAAAGACATGGCAGGTTTGGCTGTACGAGCCAATAAAAAATATTTTATACGGACAATTCGGCCATTGTCGTGTTGGTAAACTGCAAGAAGCCCATAGATCGCTCCACTTGAGCTTTTAGCTTGTAAAAGAGTAATAAATATGCCTTCCGACATGTGGTAAAACGAGTAGGATAATAGCCCTTCTAACGTAAGCAAAATTATCTTATATGGCAATTTTAGTAATAATGACTATAAAACGGCGTCTCGGTAAAAATATAAAGTTCCTCTATTGATAATTAAAACAATTAAATGTGATTTTATTCATTCCTAATTTCGTTGTTGTTTCGTTAAGATTTAAAATCCGACAATCGGATCGGACGGACGCTTAGTTTCATAATGAATTTGCTCTACGCCAACAATTAATCTGGACTCTGTGGGCAGTACCGTTAGGCACCGAGAAATCGAAAACTCAGAAAACGATCAGAATGAAAACGTAGGTACTCTAAGTTTTAAATCTGTCACCCGAACAACTTGATTGTACAATGATTTAGAAAATCGAATCTTCGCATATTTTTCATCCGGTCGCAACACAGACTATGATGGGTCGCCGGAGCCGGATCTGCGTTTCCTACAGAATATATTTATTATGCTCAGAGGTCATCCCATTACTCACAGATTAGGTACGAAATAAAAAAGGGTGCATCACAGCCATACATATAATTATTTTTCTAAAGTCTACGACAGATAATGTATATATCTCGTACATAATAATTTAAATCGGGGAATTGTCCAGTGCGTACATCGTTATACTGGATTACTTATACATAAGTGAATGATACATAACTTCCCCGCAGAAATCGCACATACTATCAGCATTGGCCATACCAATTAAATGTAAGATTTTAAATGGCAAATAATTATAATTTAATTACACTGTTTGTGAAGCTAGCTGAAATATATTTAAATGGATATCATTTGCGGATCCTACCATTGATCAAAGAAAAAAGGGTCCTACATGTATACGTACACGTATACATGCTCAAAAAACTATATATTTTGGGACTTATTTACACATTAAAAAACCACCGATTAGGTCTTCGTTCGGTCGAAGAAAAATCTGAAACCCCCGATCCCTCATTGTAGAACAACGTGCTCAGAATAAACTTTGTAATAAATAATGTAGGTATTTATTGTGATTGTAATAGACAATCTCTATGTGTACAGGACAGAATTGTATAATAAATTTTAGGCCGTAGAATAGTTTGTCGCAAGCACAAGCTGTGGCTGCAAGTTGCAAGTATCACACAGTATCAATATCTATGGATGGTTTAACTGGCGATCATCTGTTTTGACTTTGGCATTGACAATTTGTTGATCTCATTGGTGTTGAAACGTAGGCTACACTCCGAAACACACTGGAGAGCGCTGTAAAATGAACTTTCGCTAAATGAACCTATGATTTGGATCCTATGATTAAATAATTTTACCTTAATAAAATGGGCAAATAGATTGTCGATTTAAAGTGATGCAATTGAATATCATTCCATAGATACATTATTATAAACTAGCTTCCGCCCGCGTGTAATAATTATTTTGGGCTAAACTATAACCTGCTCAGGAGTATGAAAAATAATTATACCAAGTTTCGTTAAAATTCGTCGAGTAGTTTTTGTTTCTATAACGGCTATACAGACAGACGAAAATTTTACTGATTGCATTTTTGGCATCAGTATCGATCCCTAATCACCCCCTGATCGTTATTACTTTGGAAATATATTTCATGTACAGAATTGATCTCTCTACAGATTTATTATAAATATAGATTTCTCCAGTCACTTTTTTATGATACTATATATTCTTATCGCACTATAATAAATATAATTTCTTGAAATTTCCCATGATTGTACGGTCGATATCATTGAATGATAATTTATCAATCATCATTGCAACTTTCCCACTATTGAAATCAGGTCTCTAACGTTCAAACCACTAGGTCATCACTGCTTTTATTAGGCTATCACTGCTATTCTACTGTGAAGTCTACCAATCCGCAAGCGTGGTGCTATGACCTATACTCCTCATATTGTGAGTACAATCCCGAACCCAGTAGTAGGATAGTTAGAAGTTGCAATGGCATTTTACATACTTTCGAGAATTTCATGGGGAGAGCAGATTTTCTCACGATGTTTTCCTTTAACGAAACAAGTCATATAAAAATTAGAGGTGAATTGAACTCAGAACCTCGCGATTGAGAGACCCAACTTTCAAATCGTTAGACTATCACTGCTTAATATAATTAATCAACACCATTAAATACAGCGCTCCTAGCCTCGCTGTATTGCGAAGTACTTATAGCCCAGCGTCTTGCTCAATCTTAGGTGATCAACCAAGTTACCAATATATTGATGATTTATGAGGTCATTCGTTATCTTAAATATTACTAAAGTACACCGTCACGTCGTTCAAAACAAATCGATTTTACTCTAGTAAGAGCACTGACTGAACAGTGCTCCCAGTGTATATCGGCCTTTATGGTTATAATTATAACCTACAAAATATATAAAGAAACGTTTTTTGTTTGTAAATAAACAGCCGTATAACCGAAACGAAAATTAAAATGACAACAATTCGTCCATTTACTTGTGAAGATATGTTAAGATTTAATAATGTGTTAGTGGAGTTTGTTTAAAACTTAATGCATTTTGAATATTCAAATATTTTTCGTAAAAGTAACCAAACTTATCTTTTTTACAGTAATTTAAATCCACTTACAGAAACATATGGATTATCATTTTACACGCAGTATTTAGCTCATTGGCCTGAGTATTTCCAAGTTGCTGAATCACCAAGCGGCGAAATAATGGGATACAGTAAATATATTTGTTATTAGCGTATTTTTTAATCCTTACCTTTCAATACATCCCAATGGCGCATCCGCTGAATCATTATCGTATTAAATATCGTTAGTGCATGAAAGAAGCTGCCCTTCATAAGTGATTTAGCTATTCGTCTATAAAACGGACGAAATAGTACACTGACGGATATAACAGACCCAGTTTCAAAATTTAGCCTTCAACGCTAATATACTTACGTAAAGTTAGTTTAAAAAAATACAGAAAAAAATATTTTTTCACTGCCTTAGGAGTTCCTTTATTAGCACATTTATTCAATTTGGTAAGGTTTTTTGGAGTTTGTTTAGTCAACAAAGGTAAGAGCTAAACTCTATAAACATTTAATAAATTATGTTTTTGGTTATCAGACAGGTCTGTTTCAAACCCTATGTACTATGCTATGTCTTTCCTCTTATGTTAATATTCAGATAATGTTTAATTGAATCATGTTTTCTGAGAAAAAAATTATTAATCTTATGGTTAAATTTAACATGAATGAAATAATTTTTTTCGAAGTTGGTTTTTACACTTTTGAAAAGTCAATCTACGCCATCGCTTCCACAAATCTGTACGGTGAGCTGTCTCGGAAGAAAAAGCGGCAAGAAACTCCCAAGGAATCATTTTTTTCAACCAACAGTTACAGCAGCACATACTACTACTAATTAATTATGTATAAAACTCATGCCCAAGTATTTTATCATTAAAATGTTCATCTAGTTTACAATAACCTTTTTATAATAAGAATAATATGAATGAATATTACTTTTTATAGTAATGGGAAAAGCAGAGGGTCATGGTGAGAATTGGCATGGACATGTTACTGCTCTGACTGTGAGCCCTGACTATAGACGATTGGGCCTAGCTGCCACTTTGATGAACATTCTAGAAGAAGTATCAGAAAAGTAAGTTAGAAAAGTAATTTATTTATCTTAGGAACCAAAGGCGCACTTAATGAAAGTAAAAATTTTATAATAACAAGTCCCTAAATCATCTATTAAATGACTAATGAAATATAATAAAGTTGCAATCAAAATGTATAAGAATTTGGGTAATATTGTGTACCAAACTGCCTTGAAGTAGAATACAATCCCCAATCTCATGCTCACCTACCAGGGTGTTGTAAAAGGCTTATAAAAGTCAGCTGCTTGGTGGTAGGTCTTTGCGAAAGGATTATAATCTTTTTGTGAAGCTCGTCTGGCTGGCTACAATCCTCTTGCTTGAATCAGCCGCCAAACGATTTATCGTGTTCCGCCTGGGGGCTTGAGAGCCAGTTCTTCTCTTGTTCCATTCCATTCTGAAAATGTATATTGTTGGTGTATCTGGGGTCAGTTGCTGTCATTATTGATCCCAGTTCCCTTTGTTCCTTTCTCTTCCCTGCATATGTGGGTCTTTCTTCCTTCCTGGCAGGCAATGCATTAGTAACACCGCAGTATGGTGTTATTAACTTCCATGGGCGGCGGTGATTACTTACCATCAGGTGATCCATCTGCTTGTTTGCCTGCTTATCACATAAAAAAACTACAAGCATAAAATATAGTACATATAGCTTGTGAATCTCATCATAGCCACTCATAACTGTCAGACTACTGGACTCAGATCTTCTCTCACATAGTGAAAAATACAGGCCATAGTCCACCACGCTAGCCCAGTGCGGTTTGGCAGACTTTACACAATTGAGAACTCTAAGGAGGACTCTTTACAATGTTTTCCTTCACTATAGCAAGTTATGAAGAACTTCTAATACACACAAAACTTTGTAAAATAGAGGTTGATTTGATCCCAATCCAGAGATCAATGTTTACATAACTAGGATCTCCTGAATCTATTAAAAACTATATGACCAGACTTTAATGCTTTTCTGTTTATTATCATCATTAGTTATGATTCTCATCACTGATTCCTGTCAGTATGCTTAAGTAGTTGGAAGTTATTGGCATGCCCATAAAATAATGTTGAGAAATTAGTAATTGCTTGAAAATTTCACTAAATTCTGATATATGTTGAAATAAGCAAATTTTAAGGTATCTTAATAAGGATTCATGAATACTGTGTATGTTACCTTCTGACTTTCATTAAGTGAGCTTGATGCTTCTATGATGAACTAAAATTTTGATTTTGACATACAAGTGAAATTTAAACCCTCTGCTATATATAAATTTGTGTTTAATGGAATGTGTGATTTTATATATTTTTAGGAAAAAAGCTTACTTTGTGGATCTATTTGTTAGAATGAGCAATAAAGTTGCAATCAATATGTACAAGAATTTGGGGTACATTGTATACCGAACTGTCCTGGAGTACTATTCAGGGGATCCTGATGAAGATGCTTATGGTATGTCATTGTAGTAATCTGAATATTAAGTATCTGTCTAGTTTATGTTTAGACCAGCTTTTTTTTGTGATCATGTCAACTTGGAATTGTTTTCATCCCCTCGCTTTTTTTTATCCTACAAGGTTTCCCTTTTATCCTTTTCAAACCATTGTTGAGGATAAAAACTAGCCTATATTATTTTACAAGTTCTAGCCAATTTTCATTAAAAACGGTTCAGTTTAGGTATTAAAGTGTAACAGACAAACAGGCAGGCAGACTTACTTTCACATTCATTATATTTGTAAAGATTAACATAACGGAAGAATTATTAAATATTAACAAATGCTTCGTTAATATTTCTCCTCTGTTTCATGTATGTGTATGTAAATAGTTAAATAAAATGCGTAACTTCACATATATATGCTCATGCACTAGGATTCCTTGTTGTGGGTTTCATGGACAACACAAATAACACACGCAACTTCGAAACAACATTGGTTTGTCACATAAACACCTGATCATAACTGGGATTGTATTGAGTACACCTTGGTTGGCCAAACCCCCTTCACAATTGTTTATTATATATTTCTTAAATTACTTTTTATTTAGTCTTTATTAATTTTATTTTTTCGTCTAACTACTCATAACTGTTAGGTATCGCATTTAGCACCCACTTATAGTAAATTTTTTAAATTTGCTTTTGTTTATCTTACATAGTGTACCATAGCATTATGTAATAAATAACATTAACATAATACTAATATTATTAATTTACATAAGTATTGGTATTCAGAGAGGAAACGCTGCCAGCATCTTGGGTACTGCACCACAGTGGCCCACTGTTTTACATTTATTTTAATTAGTTTATGAATGTATAACTATTTTATTTTAATTATAAATGTATTTTTATTATGTTTAGGTGTAATTTACAACAACTAAAATAAATGTTTATTTACAGATATGAGAAAAGCTTGTTCAAGAGATGTAAATAAGAAGTCTGTTATTCCACTCACACATCCAGTAAGACCTGAAGATGTGGATTAAACACCTAAATATGGGACTATTATAATGTACAATACAAAAGATAAATTATACTTAGTTCTGAAAACAGTTTTGCTTTACTAAATCATGATTATTCCAGAATATTGACTTGTTCCACCATTATCCTACAATCATCCTTTTTTATTCACAAAATAAAATGTATAATTTGATTTAAATAAAAAATACAGTGTTTGGCAACATAATCATTGTATTAAAAGGGATTATTATAAAAATAGCAAATGGATATAATTGAAGTATTTTATTCATCACTCCCCTCACTATCTTCATCAGTGTTGTTTATATTTTCCTGAGAATCTTGGTTTTCTTGTTCATTTTTTTGATTTATTTCTTCAGCAGGTTCAGTAACCTCTTTTTGTTTACGCCACTGTTTAGCTGCTGCAAGCAATTTCAAATTGGGCCGTACCATTTCATCTTCAGGGAATATGTAATCAAATACTTCTTCCCATCCCTCCTCAATTCCACTCTCACTGACAATCTTCTGTCTCTTTTTGACTCTCCTTGGCATTTTAGCAAGCACTTTCTCAATTGTTACATCATCACCTAATTCTGTTTCGAAATCTTTCCATGCTTCCAATAAAAGAACTCTGGATTCTTTTTCCCCAGCACTTCTTAAACTGTCATTGGCTCTTTCATACACTCGCCTGGCCAATTCAACATTTATATTATCAGGATTTTCAGCATTCAATTCAAATTTAGCATAGGATAGCCAAACTTTAACATGAACAGTTCTTTCGAGCAATCTTTCATAAAGTTGTCTAGCTTTTTCTGTCTCTCCTTGAGTTACCTCAAAGTCTATATAGCTCTTCCATAAAAGTTCAGGCATGTCCAATCTTGGTTGACCAACTGCTATCTCATAAATAGCTCTAGCTCTGTCTATATCACCAAGCAAGGTCTCCAACTCAGCAAATTTGATCCAGGTTACGCAATTTTCTGGTCCATATTCTAAAAACTTTTGATACAATATTCTACATCTGTCAAATTCTCTGAGCTGGATTTCCAAATCAATATAACCTCTGTATAGTTTATCTCTGGGACAGATTCCCAGAGCCATCCCTAATGTTTTTCTAGCTTGTTTTAAATTTTTACATCTAACTTCTAATTGTGCATACATGAGCCAAATTTTAGAAAATGTGAATATTTTGTGTGGTATTAATTCTAAGCATGTTCTGTATACCTGCCTTGTACGCTCGATATCTTCAGCTTCTAGTTCTTCATATAGGGCATAGTTTATCCAAAGATAGATGTAGCGCCTCCAAAACTGTTTATCTTTTGTTGGTGGCACATTAGCTATTGCTCTTTCATATGTATCTCTTATTACGTCTGTATTCCCTTCATTCTCCACTAGTCTGATATAATCAAACCATGCATCGTAATTTGTTGGATTCTCTATGACTTCTTGTTCATACATATATTTTCTTTTATTAACTATAACATCTTCAATACCAGATCTGTCACCATACTTCTTTTCATGTATAGTGTAAGCTTTATATATTTCCTTATTCCTATCTTTAGGGATGTGATCCAAAGCATATTTATATATGACTCTGGCTCTATCATGTTCCTTTTGGTTTTCCTCAAATTTTGCAAAAGCTATAAATAATCTTTCATCAAGATCTTCATCACCAAAGAATTCTACTGCTCGCTCATACACCTTTCTTGCACCATTGATGAAGCCATGGTTTTCTTCAAATCTTGCATACTTAATCCAATGTTTAACATCAGGGTGTACCATAACAAACCTTTCATATATTTGTCTTGCTCTATCTAGCTCCTTGTATCTTAATTCGAAGTTGATGTACGTTTGCCATGCTTGTTCATCCGGTTGCCATTCCATCCATCTCTCAAACACCTTTCAAAAAGAAAACAAACATTTTATTGAAATATGGGTAATTTTGAATCAGTAAAGGCATCTGGTAAAATTTAAAATACAATTATTGTATACACTATATGGGGCTAGTGACACTATACGGGATAGTGACATTGGTGGGAGTCTCACAATAAACTTCAGTACCATTATGTAAGAGGGGTCTGTTTGGGCCACACTGCAATTGCATGTGGCCCATGGGCTGCGGGCATGTCAACCCCTGTTATGAAAAGTTCTGCCAATTTTGTTATTTTGGTAGTGATTTTGTTCTACTTGACTCCATGCTAATGCGCAGTTCATAAAAATGATTACACTTAATTATATTTTCTATATCAAACAAATTTACTGTACCTGTCTAGCTCCAGCTATATTTTCCAGCATCTCCTCCATGTATGTATATTTGTACCAAAACTGCGAAACCCTTGGCAATATTGTAACTGCCCGGTCCCATAAGTTACGTGCATGATTCACTTGTCTATTGCGCATTTCCATCTCAGTATATTTTAACCTGGAATTATACCAGAGTAGAAATTGTAAAACCTTAGTAATGCTAACTAGCCAATAATCAAAATGAAAGATTTCTCTTTTTAATTTTAATTTCTACTTTATTTACAGGTGCTATGTTGTTGTTTTGAACACATAAAAATATAGCTAGATTATTTTAATAAAGACTGATCCAAAAAACCTATTTTAGTAAGTAATTATTACACTAAACTGTAACTGGAGAGCTTGAAAGAATTTTATATGAAACTAGAGCTGGCTGACATTGTTTTGCATAATTTTATACTACAAGTACTTCAGATTCATCTTAACATATTTTTACAAAAAATGTACTATAGCAGCACTTTCATAAGTCTTGTAAATTTGCCTATTCCTTAGTTATCTACATTACATATTCATCTTGAGTGTTCCAATTTCTTCATCAATGCCCTTGCAAATGTGTAAATGTTAAATTATGAATGTATGATAAGTAATTAGTGCTTTGGCTAAGCAAAAATATGAACGAACAAATAGCAATCTTTATATCATAGTTAATATTTCTAACCATAGGGTAACATTTCTGTGGTCCACGTCAAGAGCCCTCTCGTAGATAGAGCGAGCCCTCTGTACTTGCTTTTGAGACTCTTCCCATTGTGCATACTTTAACCAATTCCCAATGACCTGAAAGTGAAAAAAACATTGACATATTATTTTGTGAATTTCATATAAATAAAGAAAAAAATATTTTAATAGAAAGAATCTACATACCATTCTATTTTTCCGGATATTATCTTCAAAAGCCTTTCTTTTACGATGTTGATAGTCCCTTAACTCCTCTGGATCGGAAATCTTCTGTTTCGGAGGAGGTGGCAAGATTTCTAAGTCTCTTTCTTTAGCCTCTCTGAGTAACTGCTCTGCTGTTATTTGTATTTCTGCAGGGGCTTTATTTTTAACCTTTAAAGATAAATCATTAATTATAAACATGATAATAATATTCTTTACACCAGAAAATTAAAACATACAGAGGTAAAACAAAAGAGCACAAAAGGCGGCCTTATCGCTAACCAGCGATCTCTTCCAGGCATAAATAGGCAATATTATTGAAATATTAACAAAATAAATTGATAGTATAAAAAGATTTTTGATATATTTTTCTGCATTTACCTTAGCAACTTTCGGCATTTTGGCTGTTTTTTCCATTTTGTTTATTGTGGATAAAAGATTTCCGAAAATCTACGAACAATATAAGTCTCCTATATTAAGGTCTTAAGTAAATAAACTGTTCTCTTTAACAGTAATTCTACACAATTGTTAAACAAAATCAACACTGTTAACACGCTACAACCATACAACTTAACGCAAACTCGATCTAAAACCTAAATAAACAAAGAACTTCGCATATTGTACAGGAGAGTTTTTCTTAATCAATCCTATTTTATTGGCATAATAAAATAGCCCAAAATAAATATTTTTAATAAAATACACCAAAAAAGTCCATGTACACACTTTGATTTTGAAGTGAACCACAGACCAAATATACAAGTTACTCTATGCCACAGACCAGGTGTGAACTGTCAATACACAGATATACATAGGTAGGTACCAAAAGCACATCATTTAACAGTAACTTACACATGAGCAAGCATGCGATTATAAAATACGGTTTTTGTATTAACAGAAAAATCTGTCTACGTTTTGAAATGATATTTCGAATTATTCATTCATATCGATACTCTTGAGAAAACACAAAAAAATCAAATATGATGTTAAGGCAAAGCCATAAACATTCCATAGACTATTCCACAGAGTTACTTATCACCAGAAATAATGCTTAAATGCTTTGTCTGTGATATAACGTCGATTGAAAGTTGACAATTTTGAGGTTATATTTTGAAGTTGAAAAATTTGAATTTACTCTAAGCCTCTCAGGAATTTATTTATTATATTCCTAATAGACTTGGTTTACTTTGATTTATGTCTGTTTTTGTTAATATCAGTAGAATTAGAGATATATTGTGTACGAAAAGCAGGATAACTTGAAAAATAATTTATAATTCGGTTACTAAAAATGAGAGCCTTCAGCAAGAGTTTCTCCTTATTTTGCCCCCGACTGTTACGATCAAATCGTAAGTATATTTTAAGCAAAATTACAAGCTAATACCTAGAATAGCTGGCTGTATATGAATTATTGTCCTAAGATATTTATTTTTATATTTCTTCTGTCTTTTCTTGTCTCTTTTTGTAGATAAATTATTATAAAGATAAATCAAATATATATAATTTATTGATAGTTTATATAACTGTTTCAGATGGAATCCCGGTATCCAGGTTTTTTAAAACAATCAAAAGAGAAAGAGACAATCCACAATTGGATTATTTGAAATCAGTTATAGAAAAAAAAGATTATGACTGGCAGGCAATTAAAAATAATATCTTAAGTAAACAGGGAACAATGACAAAACAGAATATTGATGCCATTATTTTTAAATGCATTCTAGCAGAAAAAAATTTTGATTCTGCATATTCATTTGCTAATTATTTACAAATGTCAGGCAATGAACTCAAGATTGGTGCTATTAATAGTATTTTAAGTTTTTATTATGAATATTCTAGAATACACCAACCGACAGACGAAGCCAGAAAATTTATCTTAGATACTTATAAGCATCTTTATGACAAGTATAAGTTTTTAGATTACTATACATCTGAAAGATTGCTGCGAGCATTATGTGGCATAGATGAATGGGAATTAGCTTTGAAAGTTCTAGACAATATTCAGTTGAGTACTACTCCTAGTCATGCATCTTACAGTGTCGTCATAGAAACTCTCTTTAGAAACAACAAGAGACCTGAAGCCCTTGAAATGATAAAGAGGAGTTTAAATAATAGGAGACCGTTACAGGATTATGCTTATGAAGAATGGTTAAAGTATGTTTTAAGAGAGTATAATGATGTGAAGGATAAGGAAAAGTATCTTGATGAGATCTGTATTCATTTAGCAGACAACTACATCAAAGTGTCAGAGAACACAGCTGAAAGTATTCGAAAAACATTTGCATCATTAAACTGGTCTTCTGAATATACTACTATAAAACGAAGCAGGTGGGTGTATGAATTGCTTTGTAGATAAATTGTTAGTGATGCTATATAAGTTCTGGTTTGCTTATTCTTGGGGTATTATTTAAGGGTATCATTTGTGTTGTCTTTGTCACCCACTACATCAATAGTGCATTTGTGATGGCATGAATTTTGGAATCTGTATATATATTTGTTATTTTGAACTAATTGTATTATAATTTTATTCTAGTGGGCAATGTGTTAGGTGCCATCAAAAGTTAAAGGACATAGAATTCTCTAATGATGAATTTTTACGTCTCCAACAGAATGTGAAGGAGAAATTGATTGTGGGTTCGGATTTATTTTTGAAAACATCTCCGTTAGAGCTGGAAAGATTTCTTACGTTCATCAACGAAACTGCACCATATGATATAGTACTTGATGGACTCAACATAGCTTATGCAATTGGGAAGTCAAGTAACCGTGAGAAGATTTATGCGATTGGTCTGGTTGTTGACTATTTTTTGAAACAAAATAAAAAGATCCTATTGCTAGGCAGGAAGCACATGTTAAAATGGCAAATACCAAAGTTAAAAGAGTTGTCTCGGAAAACTTGCACCTTTTTTACTGAGGATATGTAAGTATTTGTTTTTTATCATAATCATACTGTGATACTATCATTGCCAATGTAATTGCAACCAGTACAATACACATTATTAAAGATAACTCAAAAACTAACCACTAGATGTCCCTCAAAATTAAAAATAATTATTCGATAACTAGCTTTTGAATAAAAAAGAATCATCAAAATCGGTGAACCCAATATAAAGTTATGAATAAACATTTGGAAACACAAACAAAAACAAATAACTTAAAAACCAACCTTCAGATGTCGCTTAAAGTATCATGAAAGTACGGGACATACATTACCTTTGAAATAAATCATTTCACCCAAAGAATTATCAAAATCAATCCACCCAGTCAAAAGTTATGTGGTAAAAAAGAAAAACAAAAATATTAAAATGAACAATAACTCCAAAACTACTCATCAGAGGTCGCTTTCGTCCGTCCGTCGTCCACATCGCTACCATTTGCATTCGATCAAAAAAAATTATCAAAATCTGCCCAGTCAGTAAAAAATTCTGAGGTAACATACATTGAAAAAAAAACACTAATTGAGTGCCTCCACCTTTTTTGAAGTACGACAGAGAGTTGGACGAGTATTACGTCAAGCTATTTTAGATATACATATATTATGAGGTAAAGATGCCGTAAAGGTTTTTCTTAGCTCGCCCATCCTCAATTATACTAACATATATCACTTGGATGTTATGTTACATCCATACATATTTTACATAAAAGTGTAAATACCTAGAAGGCCCTCAAATTCTTCTCTTGGTTGAAATGGTATTATTAACAAAATACTAAAAAAAACTATTACATAAAAAGTGTCCATACTTGTGACTTTATATCACTAAAAATGATAAGTTAATTCTGGCTTCTAAACCTGGTATCTTGATTCTTCATTTTTGTATTGGGGACAATAGGTATTTATAACAAGTAAAATTTTCTTTTCAAATAACTTAGTACATGTTGTTGTTATTTTGTAGATCCCAAGATGATCCATACTTTATTACAGCAGCAATTCTTAGTGGCACAAATACAGACATACTTTCACGAGATTTACTCCGAGGTCATAAATTTCTGATGAAGTCAGAGGAATTGAGGTTGCTCTTTCAAAGATGGCAGTGGAAACATCAGTGGATGTTATATACAGCTAAGAAGAAACCAGTCTTGCAGGTATTGACAATTGAACATTAACATTAAACACTAAATTATATTATTTATTTTTTATTATAAAAACAGACTGTTGGTGTTCCCGTACCAGCACAATGTATATGTCTTCAAGTCAGTAGGCTTCTACTTAGTTAGTGCCCTTTACCATCAAAGACTTCATTACCACTTACCATCAGGTGGGAACGTAATCAAACGCTAACTTATTTAACGTAAAAAAAAGCTACAAATTATTGATACATTTTAAAATGAGAACATCATCAACTTGTTTGAAGTCAATTAAATATGCTTTATTAAGGATAACTCAAATATTTCCTGTCAGATGTCGCTCAAATTTGAATGGGATCATATGACAAGCACTGGTGAATTTAAAAAGAATCATCAAAATCAGTAATCTGCCCCAAGGCAACACCCATATCCCGTGTTTAAAAATAACAATTGCCTGCCTCAATAGGGAATAGCGATATAGATAGGCCAGGCAGCAAACCGTTACGGAGGAAAGGTTATTTTGAACTTACAGCACTTATCAAATTCATGACCACTTGCTTCGGTAAAGGTAAAACATCATGAAGACTTTCCTAAGAGTTCTCTATAAAGTTCTCTTAGCTGTGCGAAGTCCACCAATTCGTACTTGGTCATCGTGGTGGACTAAAGCCTGTACCCCTGACATTCTGAGGGCAGACCCGAACCAAGTAGTAAGACTGTTATGGATGGCAATTATATTATATACTTGTATTAACAGGCACCTTTGAAATTTAGTCCTTGCGCCCAGAAGAATGGTTCAGGATGGCACATACCGTATGAAAAGGTGGTTGAGACTGAAGAAAATTACCACAACACTGGAGACCCTGACTGCTCGGCGTGGCTCTGCATTCATAAAGTCGAAAGTTAATAAAGTTTTTTTAAATTTTGTCCTTGTTTTTATTTAACCAAGAGCGTGAAGATGTTGCTTGCGATGTTGGGTAGTTTTGGGTTTGATTTTGGGGATTGTAGTTTAATAAAGAACAATAAATATCTCGAAATTACACACATGCAGTCAACTGATTCTAAAGTAAGCGTTACATTGTAATATGGTGATCAGGCAACTGAACATATATATATTTTTATATATTTATATATACGTACATACATAAATATTATTATTACACTCAGAACTAACATGCCTGCTTGGGATCCCCTTGCTTCGGCTGCATTTTGTCTTTGCAGTCCCCGCGTGTGTCCACGTTTATTCCGACGCTCCCGTCTAGTGTCGCTAGTTGTATTGATCGTTAGATGTGATCATTTATCAGATGACCCGTCTGCTAGTTTTTTTGCTTATAACATAATTACTTATACATTTATAAACCGATACAGCCAAAACTGATATAGGAAAAGTTATACAGTACCTGCTGCGATTACATAAAATAATTTATAGAACATCTGCCGAATCAACTATTCTACTTTAATATTAAAGAGAGAAAAGTTTTGGATGTTTGTAATGGAGTCTACAACGACTGGACCGATTTCGAAAATTAAGTCATCAATATTACCTGCAAGCGAGCATGTGTGTAGGCTTTGATCGCGGAAAATATATTTTTTTTCGGGTAACAGAATTTGTAAAGAAAATGGAATCGAATGTAGATGTTTTTAAATTTTAAGCATACTTTTTTCTGAAGCGATGCGAGGGTAGTTACAGAAGTTAGTAAAAAATACAAGAAAGGCTTAATAAAAACTTTTACTTGCTTTTATAGTTTTCGCTTTTTTTATTTTTCTGAACTATTTATGTCATACGAACGTTACGTTTTGACATACGTTATCGTAAACCGTAACCAACGCAATGCCTAATTTGATTTGATTTTGATAAAATTTTAAGTGTTCGTTTTATTTATAACAACCAAAAACATGCCGAAATTTCGTAGATCGCGAGAGCCGTCCGTCGAGACAGACAATAAAGCTTCCCAGACGAAAATCGGCTCAAAATCAACTTCTCAAGAAAAAGTCAAAATATTGAAATCTGGATCTGGTTAGCATCCTTCAACTTCAGGTTACCTTTACCATCTGACGCCCGTGGGATATCCATTGGATGGGGCGGATTATTGGGGCCCCAAGTAAAATCGTCACATAGTAATTTAATTAACCACTGAGATGATTTCTCATCATATTGTCTATTTTATTTAAATAAGTATCTAGTTTTCAAATCTAGTTAACAGATTTTATAATAATATAAAATAGTTTGTTATTTTTTATAATTTTAAGTTTTTTAAAGTGCTTATATGAAATGTATAATTTTGTCCAAATTTTGTTAAAATGTCAGGTCACTTGAGCTCGCAGTCTCTCGGGCGAGTCCCTGACAGGCCAGGGTCCCTTGACTTTATGCCACTCATGACACCCTATAATTACGCCATTGAACAACTTCCTCGTTTTATAAAACTAACAGCAGTAATTTAGTCGGTATTGAACTTCATTTTGTAGGAAGTATCCAAGCACTTAAAGGAAGAATAAAACGTACATAGGTACTATGAGTTTGGTTTTAAGTTGAGGCACTTTAATTTAGCAGACATTTTGTTAACCAGAAATTGTGTGAAATGGCCCCTTATCGATAAAAGGTTAAAAACCACTGATCTAACACATCTGGTTCTGTTACCACGCAAATCTAATCATAATTTTGAAAGAGGTGCGCGCAAGATTCGAACTCAAGTCCTCCCGTTCGAGTGATAACCAAACCTTTAAGCTATCACTGCTTAACTGTATATCTAATACCAGGGTCGAAGATATTGAAGGAGAACAAAAAAGAAAGGCCGAAGAGGGAAAAACTTCATCCGCGGCCCAATATGGAACGAGTGGAGATGCTGGCGAGGCCGATGGCGCGTCGCCTGCGTTCGCTCTGGGACGAGAAGTGCGAAATATTGCCGCGAGATCGAAGAGATAAGATCAAGAGCGCTATTGAAGAGGACTACTTCCTCAGTCCTGAGTAATTACTGTTGTCTTTTATTATGGAAACTTCGTGTTTTCATACACTCGAGCTGCGTAACGAAAACGGGTAAACCAAGTTTTGTATGGCATAAATCTCCCTGCTCTGTGGGAGACGTCATTGCAAGCAAATTCGTTGTAATCTCATAAAAAAATGAGGTGGCTTACAATTACAAAATGTCGAACGAATAGGAAGGAAAGGAGGAAGGAGTTGATATTTTCAGGAGTTCCTAAAAAGTTTTTAAGTATTAACAGATTTCAAAATTTTAAAAAACGAGACCAAATTCAACACGAGCTTGGGTCAAATGGCGTCTGAATAATTTAAATTGGTCTAACCATCTATCAGTGACCGTTGATTATAAAACGTTATATGTATATATAGTATACTAGCTGACCCGGCAAACGTTGCTTTGTCATATGCATTATTTTTACGCAAATTCTAGTGTAGAAAAATGATTAAATTACTATTAAAAATTAGGGGTTGGTGAGAGACGGATGAAAATTTAGGGTTGTATGTATCTTCTTAATGATAAATTATAAATAAATAAAATGTGTTGAAAAATTAAAAAACAATTTTGGGGTGGACAATCCTTAAATTGTGTGGTATGAAAAATAGACAGTAGCCGATTCTCAGACCTTTTATTTTTGTTATCTTGGGGGAAATCTTCCAAAGATACCCGAACACAGAGGTTACGGGTTATGTATGATTTCTACCTACTAAAACCCCCCTGGGTATCCATCCAGAGCATATGGGAAGGCACCGGGATCTCACATGAACGCATCGGTGCAGCCGATTCTCAGACCTAATGAATATGCAAATAAAAGTTCATAAAAATCTGTCAAGCCATTTCGGTGGAGTATGGTAACTAACATTGTGACACGAGAATTTTATATATAAGATAATGTTTTATTGAAATTGATTAAAAATTCTCATTAAATTGAAGCTAAGTGAATTGAATCAGAAAGCTAAGGAAGTAAAACTAAGTAGGTACTTTGAAAGTTTTTAATGGGATATTCTAGATTGTACTAGTTTTTGCCTCCTGCTTTGCCCGAGTTGATGAAGCGTAATAATAATAATCGGTTCGGATATATTATTATATTATATACATATATTAAATATATTATTATATCCGATCCGTAGTTTCTGCATAAGAGTAACAAGCAATCATTCCTTCTCACAAACCTTCACATTCCATTGCTCAGACAAACGGAACAGTATTTCCAATCCGTGACCTCGAAGCAATGGACGAGTCCTGGAGGGATGGTCACTCGGAAGGAGCAAGTTGAGAAGTCCAAGGAGTTACGACTGCGGCAGAAGTGGCTCGTCAATTTTAGTGCTCAGGTCATTGCGGTTCAATATTTATTGCTAACTAGTTCTTGCTCGCGGCTTCGCCCGCGTGGTACGTTGACGTAAGTAGCCTATGTGTTACCAGACTAATCTATCTCAGTGCTAAATTTCATTCCGATCCGTTCAGTAGTTTTTCGTTGAAAGGGGAATAAACATCTTTCTATCCTTCCATTTTTTCATCCTCGGAAAATCGGTATTTATTACTAGCTTCCGCCCGCGACTTCGTCCAAGTGGATTAGTTACTTTGGGCTAGCGCTTACTTTAAACCGTCGTTTTTGTCATACATGATTTTTGCAAAACTTTAACCATTTACACAGCACACGCATCAGAATCTCTCAATAGGAAAAAAAAAACCCGATTTTGAAACATTCTTCACTGGTGCTCCGCTCCTATTGGTCTTAGCGTAATGATAGTCTTTCTCGATAAATGGTCTATCTAACACTGAAAGATTTTTTCAAATCGTCCCAGTAGTTCCTGAGATTAGCGCGTTCAAGCAAACAGTCAAACTCTTCAGCTTATATAATATTAATATATGTAATTACATATAAGTAGGATATGTAGTATCAACTATTCTCCACGAATTCGCTCAGGAGCAACATGGTGGGGTAGGTTCTAGCTAGAGTCACGAGGAGAGAGCCGTGCTCAGTAGTGGGCCATTAAACGGTTGATCGAATTCCCTAGTTTTGTGTGTATGTGTGTGCACGCCACCTGCAATCGGGAATCCTAGATAGTACGAGGGTAAGAGTGTACGCATATATCTGTACACATAAATTCCTATTCCGATCGGAAATTGTACTCCCGCGGTTCTTTTACGTATCTTGCAAACGGTAAGCGATTACGAAAATTATGCGATAATTGCTCGAAAATTGCAAATTCGTATTGTGTGTCAGCGATAATCGTGCTGTCTCTATCTTATACATATCTATCTAGTACGATTATCGCTAGCCAATATCTATTGAGGTTAGTTTTGTCATAAAATGTGCACAGTGTCAATCAGTGAGTTTTATGCAAGCGGTCACATTTGTAATACGATGTTTTTTTGACACATAGATAATCTGTGCGATTGTTGCTGATCGTTTGTTGCCTGCTCGCTGTTTGCAAATTGCTACGGAACAATCACTTCGCCCATATACCAATGTCTTTTCTGTTATCCTTCACGCCAACCGCATACTCAAAAATTCACAGGAATAGCGTTTATTACGGAAAAACAGACGTATAATTTTCTGCACCAAATACCATACATTTTTGAACTAGCGTTTGGCGTGAAAGGTAACAGAAAAGGCATTTGTCTGGAGGCCAAGGTCACCAAAGTGAGATGTAACTTCTAGGTGGCGTATCGTATGTGCGATTACATAGCGAAGGGACAGAAGGAGATGTTGGTGTCCAATAGACTGAGAAGTATTGCGGACGTTGTCCTGGAGAGAGTTGCTGAAATACTCGGTTAATATTTACTTATTTCATTTATTTATATTTATGTCACCTCTTATAAGAAGAAACAAAGGGTAAAACTTAATGTCTAATGGCATATTCATGTTTATGATTATGTTAAGCATTCATAATCGGCCGTTTGTAGTTGATAAGCCGAGTTAAGCAGGGGCTGTGTGAGGAGAGTGTGGCCCTTGTATTCCTGAATACTTAATGTCGTTGGATCTGGTCGTTATCACAAGATGGCAGTCGCTAATGTTCCGGAGGCATAACGAGTGTGGCCGTTGTCTTCCCGAACACGTAAAGTCGTTGGTCCTGGTCGTTATCACAAGATGGCAGTCAGTAATGTTCCTGAGGCATAACGAGAGTGTGGCCGTTGTATTCCTGAACACTGAAAGTCATTGGTCCTGGTCGTTATCACAAGATGGCAGTCAGTAATGTTCCTGAGGCATAACGAGAGTGTGGCCGTTGTATTCCT
>DWOZ01000002.1:0-19446 GCA_018251395.1 Choranthus vitellius
TTTGCAGAAGTCACTTTATTTATTATAAAAAGTAAATATTACTTCATGACTATGGGAGAGGAGGGTCATGGCTCCCTAATATATACTTTAGCAGGCATTTACTACGTCTATGGTAACTACACGATACTCAAGTAAGTTATATGTATTTATTTTACCGCTTGACCTACTTTTTGGGATCATTGCTTCGTCAGCTGACTTGAGGGTTATAAGTTTACCGTCTACACGGCACGGTAGGATATTATATTATAGATATTTTATATACACTATCCAGAATAGACGAGTTAGATGGAAAGTATTCTGGGCTCCCCTTTTTTCCATTCATTAGTTTTTCATATTAATAACCCCCGACGCAAAAAGAGGGGTGTTTTAAGTTCCATGTCTCTTGCCAAACGGATGCACCGATTTCGATCTTGTTTTTTATTGTTTCAAAGTTAACTTAGTCGATTTGTTATATCTCGTGATTTGAGGAAATCTGTTCAGCCGTTTATAAACCATCTTTTTCTAGTCGGGGGTTACCTACTTAAAATTTTTAATTTTGTCATTATAGTTGTTTTTTGCACTAAAGAAGACATCGTAATTGTCTTCGAATTGAATAGTGTTTATCATTCACCACAAAAGGAAGTTACGGAACGTGCGTTTTGCAAGAAAATTGAAACTGAACGATAGAATGCGAGGTAAGAATGATAATTGAAAGAAAAAGTAGAAAAAATATAAACACGAACATCAATGAAAATCTTTAATCCTAAATAGAATACAGAATAAACCGCAATCATCTTTGATAGATTAGGTCATCATTATCACAACTCTGAACTATCCCACCGCTGGGCTCTGTTCTCCTCTCGCTATGTAAGATGTAAGGGACATAGTGCACCATTCTGGCTAAGTGCATCTTGGAAGACTTCAGACAACTTCAAGAGGAACTCTCAGGTGTGCGGATTTCCTCAGGTTGATTGATCACCAAAGCCAGTCATTAAACTAATTTCTAATACTTAACACAAAGTTCGAAAATCAGAGGTGCTTGCAGGATTCGGAAGACGAATTTAAAACTCCATCGTACGTCGGATGTATACATCAAGCTATTTAACTAATGTGCGTAGATAAGGACAGGGATAGGTACTTACACTCTTTCTTCCCGTATTGGCGCGGCCTTGATTACCAACCCCAACCTGGCAGATCAAGGTGTCGTAAGAGGCGACAGAATTTAACTGCTCGGTGGTGTGAGCACGTCTGGCTGGCTACCACCTTCTGGCTTGAATCAGCCATCATTCGATTCGTTTGGGGGTTACGCCCTCCCCGTACTACGTTCACCTTCTTTCCCGTTCCTCTAGTCACCCGTCCAAAAGCGCTATGGTGTTTGGTTTGCGTCATTATTGACTTCGGTTACTTCAGAGATGTGAATTTATCTTTCCCGCTCGTGTAGGTCTGTCGCTTCCTTTCTGACCCAGCCTAGCATTGCCAGCATGGACATTACCATGAGCGGCGGTGATCACCATACCTCATGTTATTTTGCCTGTTGATAACATAAAGAAGACAAAAAAATCTTATTTTGATTTTTATTTTCAGATTCTTCGACAAAACAATCTTGCATTGGGACGATGTTGAACTGCCGGCATACAAGGCTAAGCTTGAAAAACGTTAAAGATCTGGAAAGTTCTCCATTTTAGATGTTTCGTTAACTTGTGTCACCACTTGTCACAGTACATTGAATGAATGTTAGTGTGTGTGAACTTTTAGTCTAAGTGACAAAATATTTTATTTAAATTTATACTATAGTCCATGAAATTTGTAAATAGTCATATATACAGTAACCTATTGAAGTGGCATTTTTCGTGATTTCTTTATTTTATTTTCCTTATTTATTTTCTTTATTGTCTTTAAGACTATCACTGTTACTATTGCATCGCAAGGATGGTTTTGGTAAAATGTGTTGCAAAGAACTGCAAATACATTTGTTATTCTATACACTCAAAATATCTGTTGAGAATTATGTAAGTGCGATGCAACTTGATGGTGAATATGTGTTTCAAATCAATTGTAATTTTGTGAATCGCCAAAATAAATGTTATTTATGAAGGCAAATGTGTACCTGTGCGTAGAGAACTCAGTGAATACACTTGTCTATTACTATAACAATAAGTATATGTACGTAATTGCTGATATACATGTAGACTAGACTTTTCTAATAATAAAGAAATAGAAATATGTATTTTTATTAAGTGTATGAATAAGTAACATGCATTTCTAAGGTCTCCCAGCGTTGATATAAATAAAAGATCGTTATTTGATATGTTTTTTAATTTCATTTTTCATTACTTACAGGAATGCGTTCAATGTATTAGTAGTATTGCAGCAGATGGTAAAAAAAATAACATGAGATATTGATGTTTATTATTTATAAGTTATTGTTGATAATAAGATATTAAGAAACAATATAAGACAAAAAACAATATAAGAGAATCATTTTTTTCTAATATACACAAACTATAGTATAAACTTTAATAACTATAATAATCCAAAGTCTCAGCCATTGAAAATAAAAAAAAATCGTTATGTAATATAATATTTTTTATACCGTCACAAAACTTCACTATTACAGCTATTTTACAATACACAAAAGAAACATAGTGAGAGAAGTAGCATTGATTTCAGGTTTTTAAATTGCAAAATACATTCTTATTCTTACGATAACATACAATAGGCATGATGACTGATTTTGAAACTGTACTCCAATAAATGTTATTTATGCAAAATATATCTTATTTTAAAAAATAATAACATTTAGCTTTAAAAATTTTAGTTTTAATTTCACTCCAAAACGCAACAACATTAATGGCGTCTCTTTATGGCGCAATTTTTTTTGTATTCACAATTACATAAACTGTCATTGGTTTACAAAAATGATCCCTAATATTAACATGGCGGAATGTGTTTTCTACATTTTTACTCTATTAAATATAACCACACTTTTCATTTAAAATTAAATGTTTATTTTACTATCAAACAATCGTTTAAAATGTCAAAAATTCATAATTAACGATTCCTAATCACTGTCATCATGCTTATTAGATTACCAATTTAACCTCTTACCATCTGGTAAATATTTCAAGATGTCAGGCCCATACCCCTTTAACAATTTCAACTGTAACTTACAAATGATATAATAAACACCAAAGTTTAATTAATTCCAAAAACGTTTGCCAAGAAAGCCCAACTTATGCAGTTTTTGGAAAAACTTAGAAATTACCCAATAACAGCAAATATTTTAAAGTACGTAATAACAAAAACATCACGCCGTTATATAAAATAAAATGTTCCAAAATATCCTTTCAATATTAACAACAATTTCCCGAGTATTCAACATTACTTACATAATTAGAAGTGTACGAAGAAATAGATTTTAATATAATACAAATAGAAGCGATTTTTTAGTGTACCGAATTTGCTATATTTACATAAACTTCATTAACACCATATTTTTTTTTTGAAACGCTGAGACGAAACTAAAAATATATGAAAACTAGAATGCAGAATTCAAAAATATATTTAAAATTTTCAAAGGCAACAACTTTATATATATTTCTCGTTACATGTCAGTAAATACAACTCAAAAACACTTAAAATTTACAATAAGAGAACTATAATTAGACTAAACCTCCTCTAACTCTGCTCTTTGAATATGCCCATAGACTTCGTATTTCTAAAACGCCATCGTATATACGAAAAAATGTTTAGCAGGTACGCTTTGACCAGCATCATGCTGATTTCGAACTAATTAGACATCCTAAGCATAATCTGTAGCACCTAAGAATGGCGAAAGTCAACTGGCAACGCGGGTCTGTGGTTCAGGAACCTTGGGCCCATGGCCTGAGCGAAGGGTTCAAACTTAGCAGACGAAGGCCAGTATATCCAACAATAGATGTCTCATAATGACATTGACGACAAAGGTAAAAAAAGCATATCTGGTCGGCATTTTTTTACTACAAATTAGAATAATTAAAGATACCTATACACCCAAACGTATTAAAAAGCCTAATGAATATTCGAGCGAAGGAACAATATTGACATTAATAGTAACATTTTAAAATAATAAATATTCCAGTTTCCAACACATTAAAACACACACTAGGTAATTCTAAATGTCACTATCAATCTATAAATAACTCTATTTGCGACTATCACTCCGTGCATTATTATTTTTTGTAGTCCCGTAAATAATCCCCGTAAATAATCTCGTTAATCTGTCCGACGTGTCTATTTGTAAGTATAGACTTTGCAAAACTGGAAGATATGATTATCATAATAATTATGATAATAATGGAAAATATAAAATTAAGTACATGTCTTGGAAAGGGGCATAATCCACCACGCTGCTTCAGAACGGATTGGTGGAGAAGTGTTGTAAAAATAATGTTTGACAACCACACGGAAAAAATAAATGCTATCAGACACCTGAGTCTGGCAAACGAAAAGCGTGACGAAAATTTTTCGATAACTTCTCATAGATTGCAAATTCGTATTACGTATCGTTCAATCGACAATCGTTCTACTTATTAGACATTGGTGCTAATTACGTCGTAAAAAATTCAAAGAATCAAGAGTGTTAAACATGCTATCACGTATGTAATACGAATTTTAACACCTTTGTACTTACATAATTCATTAAATATACTAATTTGGGTTTTTAGTCACGTATTTTATACACTTAATATTGAAAGATTCGTCAATATCTGAATTATTACAAACGGCTTGTGACTCTCGCAAGCGCGCTGTCGTCGTGGACAGCTCCTGAGGAAGGCCCTCGAAGTGGTCTGAAACTAGTCGGGCGATTTCGACTGTATATCGCGTGAGTCAGGCGTTTGTAATAATCATGTATTATCTGCTGCTGACAGTTTGTGGTCTGAGGACTAACGAAACAAGGCGACCAAGGAGAACTGCACGTGTTTTCTGCTGTATTTAAGCGGTTAAGAAATTAATATTTATCAAAATATCACTTGACTAGGTAATCAATTAAGTGTGTAATCTAAATCATACATTTACACAAACTAGATTATGAGAGTGAACATTTCACAAATACTTTTTACACATGCCAAAAGTTTAACGAAAGTGCAATGTGGCGTTGGCCCATAATAATATAATTTAAGCCCAGTGTGCTGGGGTTATAACCGTGGCTTCCGTTGACCGCGTATTCTTACACTTTAATATTTTTTTTATGAATATTTCAATGAAAAGACCTTTATTGCGTCCATTACAACTGCATCAGTCATAAGTGGAATTTGTAGTCTTCGAGGAAAATTCAGTTTTATCATCAGTTTCCAGGCTTCAAAGGTAAAGAAAAAATGATTTAGAAAACCCCTTTTCTTTGGCTTTCGCGAACCTATTAAAGTGTAATGGCGACACCAGGCCTGGCTTCGCCATTAGGCAATTTAATAGGTGGCCTGGCGAAAAGCGATGGCCTAAGTGGCGAAATTACGAAAGTTAATGAAATAGCAATAAAATATTAACTTAATTTTCATTCAAATCTTATTCCAAAAATTATAGAATACCTAACATTTACCTTTAAATATAAATGACTAACTACAATTAAATCATCCTATGTAATGGGTTTAATTAACATTGTACATTGTAATCATACCACTTTCTAAAGAAAATTTTACCAGAATCCATGTGAAATAGAGACATGGTTGCTACATCATAACCATGTTCCTGAGCTCGGGAGTCTATTGACCCAAGAATACCTGAAGGATTGACATCAAAAATCGAATTATTTGTTTGACGAATTATTGATATCGTAACTGTAAGTGTTGATTGCCCTAAAAATTTCACAAAAAAATTCACACCCGAGCCCAGAGAGAGCCCGAGTCAAGAAAATAAATAACTATCCGACACTGTTTACAGATATTGCACTAATTAATATACCAATATCACTTATAAAAATGGCAATCGTACACTTTATTATAGACCAAAGTAATAGATTTATTATCGAAGAATAACTGGGGTAGATACTTTTCGTCGACTACATTCGACACTTCACTTTATTCACCAAATCGGTTAAGGATAGCCTAGGGTCATATCTTTTCATCTGGCACTATTAATTTTATTACCGTTCACAGTATTCAATTCAACCACGTAAATACGAAGCGATTTGTACGTATACAACAACACAACAGATTAGATTTTCTTCGATACAGAGATATAAGTACTATGTGATATGAATCACAGAAGTCGCTAGCGTAATTGTACGAACGTCACTGGATTAAAATCAGACTTAATTATTACACAAATATTTTAAAACAATTTAAGTAGATATAAGGGACCACCGCTTAGCATATTCAAATATTTTGCATTTGTTTTAACGCAGACAACATTACACATTTGTCAATACAGTCATTATTTCGCAGGCGCTTTTGATAATATAATGATTGTGTACACAATAAAAAATATCAAAAATCATCTCACCTATAAATAGGTGCATTCAGGTAGTATTTCCACCACCACCGTCACCGAGCCGAGACACTTCAAGGAGTTTATTTCGGACCGATTTCATATATTTTTTTACCTTCGATAAATTAGTGCTTGACCGCGATCCTGCCTGATGGTAAGCAGCGATGCGTCATTAGTCCACTGCGCCGTCACCTCACGACTTCGGCACCGTCAGTTCATTCTCGGTGACAGCGTAGATGGAAACTCAGTGTTTTTCATCGCCGGCACATCCCGCAGCTGCTCGTGTGACGGGCGTAGTGGACAGTCGGTCAACGTAAATGTATGTACTACAACTAAGGCGCCCTCAAGTCATTCTCGGGGACGGCACGGTGGACAAACGGCTAAGTGGTCCACGAAATATATAGTGAATAACAAATATAAAACCATATTATTATTCCAACACCTTTGTTTCCAAATTACCATTTAGCTAAGTAGTATTAGGAATATTCGGGAAATGTACAAAATTATTCTTTTAATCTTAAATAATTATCATCGATTGCAATCATAATGAAGCCATGCACAATCACTCTCGTCTGTCTTCGTCTATCTTATACTGCAGACTAGTATCTACTAGTTCGTTGAATTAACAAAACCTTCGATCAACAATACCAACTTGATAACGCCTTACGCACAAAATCAAAGTCAACTTCCGTCCGTATGAATAATTAACCAAGTCTTCATTGGTATACCAAAAAACTAAGAAATTAAAAAAAAAAAGTTTTATGTTTACTCTTCTACAACAATGCAATGGTTGTACTAGTAATAAAGTAACAAATTCATTAAAATAGGCCATCCACTTAGAAATGAAAATGGTACAAAACTATTCTTAAAAATAACTTTTTTTGTGATTTAAAATTGATTTTTCTAGTCTTGTCTGTGCCTCGACGTACGGGCTTGTATTGGCTGATATTGTAAACAAAACAAAATACCAGCTCACATTTCAAGTGCGCTGGTATTTGTCGACATACATTTCCGTCCACATCTAATTGTAATTGTTGATCAAAACAAAAATATGACACACATATATATAATGAATTGTTCGTAACACTAAAACACTAGTTTTTCTGTAATATATTTGAAATTCGAAATAGGAACCCTATATTTACTGTATTGTTATTTTAATATATAATAATTATATTTCATTGATAAAATTATTGCGATACCCAACTAGCTTAACCATATATGGATGTCAAGAACCAAGATATATACCCAGCTAGTATATATAATCTATAAATATAAAATTCAAGAAAGTTGGTACATGACACTGATACGATTTATTTTCAAAATATTCTTTGTATGACACTACAAGCAGTTTCAGATTTTAAAATTATATTTAATTATTATTACCTACATGTCAAAAGTTATGACATAATATCGGTTGTAACACCTTATTTATTTATTTCGTTGCATTAATGAGGAAAACACTCATTAATTAGATATAGAAAAAGTGACACGGTTTTTAGATAAATGTTACTTCAGTTAAAAGTGCAAACGTATGTCAAAAGCAACAGCGAAAATGTTCAAATAACTACAGTGATATATTCAATGCAACATAAAATGTTCGAAAATTGATCTTCGATTATCCATGATTCAGCTCTTTAAGCCATTATCAATGTTAATAATCTTTATACATAATCCCTGGACGAGTATAACCAGAGAATAGCGGTACCGCTAGCAGAATTTCCTCGTGTACAACAATATAATACCTACTGCATTTTCCTTCAGAATAAAGTAAAAGGACACCTTCAGACAAAAAGATGTAAATTATGTCAACGGTAATTTCATTCTCAAATTACATCCACGACAAAAACAAAAGGCACTTAGGGTCAACAATGAGAGACTATTATATTTTTCACACACATCCAAAAAAAATGATATGATTCGGTTCTAAGTTAAACATGACATGAAACATGTAAGACTCAATTTTAGTCAATTTGTTAATTTCTATCTAAGATCACACAATGCTTTTCACACCATTCAAACACACACTTGCCCAAATTTTCAATACATGATCCACATGTTACCAAACTCGCTTACTAAACTGGGGCTCTAGAACAACAAAGTATTCTCTTTTTCTACAAACAGTCGCATCCCTATAATTTATTAAGTAATAAACATGAAGTATCGAAAAACAAATTAGTACCTCACGTATGTAGGTAAGTAGTACCTACGTGATCAACCATTTAACAATTTCAAGGTACTTACGATGTGGTGACTATAAAATAAATAATTTTATGTCTAGTCTTATTTGAACATAATGCTCGCAAAGTGCAGAAGGTGCATTAAATTCCACATTTTTATGAGCCCAAACACGACTACAATAAATTGCTAACTAAAGACATGTACAACCACAAAAGTGGTAGATTAAAAATACTTGATGATATGTGAAAATACCTACATTAAATAAATGATTTGATTTTGACTTTATACACACAACTTAAATTCATTTACTTAAGTGTCATAATATAGTAAAGTTCTTGATATAATTATGTACAGATATAACTTAAAAATATTTTTTAAAGTAATAATCCTTTGGTAACTGAAATATGAGTAAGAATATTGACTAAGGGCCGATTTTCATTAGCTGGCAATTAAAGGGTAACATTTTGTAAAATCATTTATAAAACTTTTAAGAAAGTAATTATCATAATAACTTAGTGAAAGATTATAAGGATTCGACAAGTTTCAAATAGTAAATCATGCACATATGATATGAGGTGATACTACACTAAATAAAGGAATGATATTGACTATTATCGTCTTTGTGTACAACTTTTAACTACTCTACAAGATAGACGATTACAATTTCAATAAGTACGTCTAAAAGGAGATCTGCCGCATCCAGCTTTGCGTAATTTATAAAATGTTTTATTGTATTTTTTTTAATGTAAATAAATAAAAAAACAAATTATGATTGCTTATTTTAAAATGTGCGCTTAGGAGTTTCTTTCGACATTTCATTACCTCAATATGTGGCTTGCAAACGAAGTGTAAAGTTTTAATTCCCAACCATGGCAGACAGGGCAAATTCATGTAATACTTAGACGAATATTTGTTTGACATTTTTCCAAACGACATGAAATCCTAGTACGAGAAATTAACAGAATTTACTAACAATACAAAAACCTCTTTATTACTTTCTAATGTTCAAGAAAAAATGAAAAATCGGCCCTAAATAATTACAATAATTTCCAATTTTCTATCATGAAACAAAAAAACAATATCGATGATTAAACTCAAAATACTTATAATTTAAAACATTTTCAGATCTTCAAATCAGATCACTCCCAACACAATAGTCTCTTCATTCCTTCCTTCATTCCATAGAACAACAAATCACATAACAATTAAATACCAACCACCAAAATATCAACAAGTCTACAATTCACAAACAGATTTAATCCCTATGGTTTCACAATAGATACTATCATGTCTTATCACATCAATTTAAAATATTTCACTCGAGGCCAAGTGATATAGCAAAGAATAGCCCAATGACATAATATCGCACAATATTATTGCAACCCTGCAATAGCGTCGTAGCTCTTTCTGTTACGAGAGATATATGGCTTCGCTCCAGTCCCTGGAGTTAACTCGACCATACCCAATCTAGAAGTTTCTTTAAGCAAATTGGCAAAACTCTGATACTTTGGAAAGCTATCAATTCGCTGCATATTAATGTTAAGAGTGGGCTTTTTGTATTTCACAGTTTTCGTGTGCCATACAAGTATTTTAGAACAATTCGACGCTAAAGGTTCAATGTCATCCAAAGTTACACCTAGACTGACCAGAAATCTGTCTTCCTCGTGACCGGCGATGAAAGGCATCGATGCTGAAGGCTTCAGATACTCCAAGTTGATCGCGAAGCCAGCCATATCGACTGGGAATGTTCTTGCAGCTGGCCAAGAGTCAAAGAAGCCGACCACCTGAAAATAGCATTTTATATCCATAAATACAGAGATATAGACCACAAAACTTGTATAAGAGTAGAAACTTTGTTTATTTCAAGTATTGTGCATTTTCGTGTTATGTATTTTATTCATTCGTAATAACAAATCTCAAAAGAAACAAATATCACTCGCCATATCATGCAACTTTCGTCCATAAAGAATGACATAAGAAAAACAGAGAATAAAATGAGATAAGATCTATTTCATCTAAATCGTTTTGCGGCAAAACCTGTTAAATAGTGATGCAATATATGTTATAAATTCAAGGACAACCATTTTTTCAATATATTAAGGCCCTCTAGAGACCACGGGGTCTCTCCTCATATCCAATGAGGCCCAGAGGAAGCTTGATAACGTTACTATTCTATACATACATATTTGAACCACATCTTATTTAACAATTTTACAAAACCAGTAATTTTTCGTGAGTAATCGCCTAAAAAGTCCGCAATTTGTAGACGCTAAGGGCTTATGTAATATTGACTTTGTACTAGACGAATTTTGCAATACTAATCAAATCATAGCAACATTTTCTGCTATCTATATTGCTGTTTTATCAAATGTGTATATTATCGACAACAATTTTAACACCGTTTTTGTAGCACGTTTCCATAAGTACAATTTATTTGTTTCATTGATAAGGGCGTAACAAAGTAAACTGTATATAAATGAATTGAACGCACTTCGAATGATTTAAAAAATCGAAACTGAAAGGGAACTACACAATATGTTAAAACCTTTTTTTACACGATATATGGATATCATATATAAATACACTCGACCAGCATGCTACCAGCACCCATGGACTATATCGATGAGTCCTAAGTATAAGAGTTAACTTTATTTATAAACGCTTCCTTTTTAATTAAGGACATGGACTAATACTTAAATATAGTAAATACGTTTCGTAGTACCAATGCAAGGTTTCATATGCTTCAGTTGTATGTCCAAGATATATCAATTGAAACTTTGAAAGCTTGGGTTAAAAAGTCATGATATTGCACTATGGCACCTATATATGCACATAGCAGCTATCAATATTAAGATCCTCTTTACATTAATATTAGGATCCTCTTTACATTAATATTAGGATCCTTTTCAGCTTTCCTACATATGAATTAAATAAAATTATTATAGCGGAGTATAGTAAAGTGATGATTCTAGACATATCTTACCTTGCCCTCTTTCACAACGGGCGCAGATACACCGTATCCTCCAATAAGGCCTACAGGGAACATCGAAATCTTTTTAGTACTCCTGATTTCGTCAAAAAGCCTCAAGTCCACTGTGTTGTCGTCGTCGCCGAAGTACAGGACTCCCTCTTGGGCATTATCCTCTAACCAGGCTAGTGCTGCGCGACGGTTGGAGACCCCGCGAGGGAAGTTTGTTCCTTGGTAGATGTAAGGCTTCGGACTGGATAGGTGAGTGAAGGGTAAGCCGGATCGTCTAAAACATATTTTTGAATCTATGGGTGTCATACATATTTAAAGTTTCCGATATGATTTATTTGTAATTAAAATGTATTTGTAGGTAGTCAAAAAACAGTTTTTAAGCAATTTTCATCCACAATTACCTACAGTTTGTTTCTATTAAAATTTATATGATTTAACAACTTCCGGGGTTCTAAACTTTACAATTCACATCAAAACCTGGCTATTTAGTAAATTTATGGGTTGGAAATGATGTCCTAAGGAGTATCATCATAATCATCTCAACTCATCACGGCCCACTATTGAGCACGGGTCTCTTCTCTGAATGAGAAGGCCATAGTCCACAACACTGGCCAAAAGCGGAGTGGCAGACTTCACAGACCATTGAGTTTTACAAACTCCCCGGCATTGAGGTTTCCTCACGATGTTTTCCTTCACCGTTATAGCGAGTATCATTTAAATGCTTTAAACGCACATAACTCCGAAAAGCCAGAAGTGCGCGCCCTGGGATTCGAAGCCACACCCCCTGAGTAGGAAGCCAAATTCTTCACCACTAGGCTATCACCGCTATCAAAGAGGAGTATATGATTTACTTATTCATATTAAAAATCATATCCAAGCCAATAAGAATGCCTTCAACCCATTAATGAAAAATCAACTCACTTATTAGTGTGGGCCTCTCCTACTGACGAGGCCTAGTTGTGGAGGTGTCTATATCCAACCCAAGTGCAAGAAGTTAATGTGCCAAAGGCAAATTAGTTAATAGCTGACAATGGTAGACATGCCTTACATGGAGACTTTGTTTCCACAAGCATTTACCAGTCAACTTTTCAACTGCCTTTGATTAATTTGGCTCATCAAATACCTCATTAAAAGTGCCAGTGCATTATTATCATTACATAAACACATCATCTCTTACCTGAGCAAGCTCAATACTTCACTGGAACATAAGGGCTGATCATCGGCAACAATCCAATGTATGCGAGGCACATGCATCAAGGTGTGAGCGAGTCGGGTGAGCTCAGGCACTTGTTCGGGTCTCGGATATGTAGGTGTTACATAGTAAATCATTTTCAGATCTGTACTATTGCTTATGTATGGTCGCTCATCAATATAATTAATTAAACATATCTTGTTCTTTACCACTATTGGAATGCTTTGTTTGTTAAACGTAACAAAGCTGAAATAAATATTTTATATCATTAATAACGCTAAATTGATTGATTGATATTCTCAATATGTTCTTATTATCAGTATGGCCCAAATGTCGACCAAATGGTGTGTAGTCATAGTCTAGAACAGGGGTCAGCACATAGAAGCTATGGGCACAATGCAACTTGGCATTTTTATGATCCTCATGGAACATGGCCCACACTAGTACCTTATAACATATGTAGCATTCATAAAAGAAAAAGTTGTGAAACATATTGTTAATAACTTAATTATTGAGTTTACTTTAATATAGCTGATGGAAATACTACAAAAGTTTTAATGAATTCTCTATCAGCCAATCCTTAGGCAATTAACAATGTTGACGGCAAAAGCAGTAATAGGTATCACATTAATTCTCAATCGTATTTTTACTAAAATTTAATTTATTATTATAGGATACATAATCATACTCTCAGTTCTTGGCCAAGTCCATATATTTATAATTATCAGTATCAATTTACCATATAAATATTCCTTTGGATCAGTTTTACAGTTAAACTAAGTATTTTCAGAGCATGAGGTGCAATTTTTTCAGTTTATTTTACTATTATTTATTTATGAGACTATGTTATAATATTACAATGCAACTCTCGATAATTATATTGCAACATTCAATATATTAAATTAAATATGGTTAGTAATCCTAAAATATTATAAAGTTTGTGAGTATAGATGGATTTTTGTTAGTCCTTCACGGAAAAAATACAATTGTCTACGTAATATTGTATAATATGGGCAAAGTCGCAGCTGAGCTGAGTTTTAATACATTAAGCATGGGGCATTGGGATGCCCTGACATTCACAATCCAGTTCACTTGAAGATAAATTTTAAGATTGGGTAGAGCACTTTGGAAGCTTCTTACTTACGGTAAAGGTTTAGAATCAAGGCACCTTGATTTAACTTAGGGGGATGAAAGGGAGTATGGGGAAAGGTAGAGGGGAAAGTGCTGAGCCCTTTCACAGTTTTTCCTCCCGTGAAAGAAGCACAGGTTATTTTTCGAATTTTGTAATTTTTAATTTGATAGGCATAATGAGTCTAAAACAACAATACTTCTTCAGAAATACATAAAAAAGAGGGATATTACAACTTCCACCAATCACAGATGTTGACTCCTTCTTCTTCTTATCTGATATAGCAGCCTAATGAATAAATTTACCCAACACCGCGACGTTATTGTTTATTAACTAACAATTGTATGTGATAGAAAAGTACGAAATTCAAGTAAAGAAATTACGTATTTTTAAAGTACCCATTAAAGTACAAATCAATATATCGATTAAAAAAAAAGACTCGGCTGTATGGTGAAAGTCAAAAGCCGTTTACTTTTAATCAAAAAAAATTGTGTTCTTGTGAGTTTTGGTTTTAAATACCAACTTTGTATGTGAACTGTAAGTATATGAAAAAAAAATTCGCGATTAGGTGTTTTTATGACAGTGATAAATTGATCAAATTATGCCGTACATCCCGGATATTCCACTAAAGTACATCCCAGATGATTCCACACACGTAGTTTAAAAAAATCAAGGTGCCTCAATTTAAAACCGAACCCTTAACCACAAAGAACTAATGACTATATAAAAATTCATTTATTGGCACGACAAGAAAAATGGTAAATATTTGAATAAAAATAACTAAAGATATACACAATAATTACCTGAGACTAACACTGCTCCATGTAAACGATAAATAAATTGCACTACAAAAAAACATTATAATAAACAAATATTTAAATAATTTGAATTTCTTCATTTTTTCCATTGAAATAAAATATAAAACATGACTTTATGATCAAGCCAAGACAAGTCGACCACAAAGACGACAGAAACAGCCGTGTAGAAGCATGTAAATTAAGCAGAATAGTTCCACAGACTAGTTAGGCTGACATAATAGTTGCATTCGTTGACTTCGGCGACTATAGACAATTACAGCAATTTTTAATGTGCTGAAAATAAAGTGTTTCATAAGCCATCCATGAGCCGCATGCTGATCGCAATTATTTTCACTAACATTAAGGTTGTAGATTAACATTTTTTAAGTGGTATAGGACTCCACTTCCATCTTACATTCTAGCTACTCATGACTGTTCAAAAAAACTTAAAACGTTTGACCAATCATAAAATTATTATTTATTGTTTCTGTCAAAATTCTTAGCTTAATTGAGTCGTAAATATTTCTAGAAGCTATTGGTACAAGAATTGGAAACCTTTATTTACCTTTCAAAATAATGCTCACACAAAAGTGAAATTTTACATATTTACAGTTTACATGCAATGTACGAGTATTAATTCATCGCTGTCAATGCGCAATAACATTACAAATAAACTTATTATATTACATATTGACATAGTATATCTCTTTATGCGTATTGTGTGATAGTGCATTCAAAATCCAATATCGATGCTTGGAATCGAAAAGTTGGGGTTGTCATCATAATTCAAGCCAATAAAATATTTATTAATGAGAAATGACCTTCTATAAACTCCAAATCTTTTTTCAGTTAACCACATTTGTTTATTTTATAATTTATAAAGAAATTAACTAACAGGAACTTCGAGACTGACAACTATTTTTTAAAAAGAAGGTCCAGAAAAATCAATACTTCGAAATTACTTTGAAGTTCGGAGTGTGTCAGCTGAGGTGCCTCTGTCCTCTAAAGTTTTATGGTAATTGTGGAAAAAAGTGTTTTAAATATTTTGCAGATAATTTTAAAGCATATTTAAACCTTGCATCTATTCTACAGTATAAACAAAAATGGAATATTGGATTATGAAACGCTGAACTTATTTCGTGTGTTAATGTTGTCTACATTGATTTCGTTGTCAACAACTTCAGAGTGGTAGTGCGAGTGATTGCGCGTAGTGTTATTGTTTTGTGGAAAAAATTGAGAAACTTAACTAAATTCGACCTGTTTGTTACGTACTTTCCGAAAAACTTTTGTTTTTATTCATGAATATTGGTTTTCCATGTGGAATATGTCATATTTGAGCGCGGTAAGTCACAAATTTTATACTACATTAACATAGCATAGGGCGGTACAATCGTTACAATAGTCAATATTTCTTTCTTTATCCTCTGTTTTATAACTAAAAATGTTAGTGTTTCGATATTAAATCCACTGAAATGACTATTTCAATTAATATTTCATCGATAAATTGCGATAAATGTAATCTTTATACGGTCTCGGACATGCATCCTCCATATTTTACTGCTACGTGCATGGTACCAACTACATAGCACAAGTAGTATAGGTTTTCGTGTTACGGTTCTGATGAATTCGTGATTTGAACCGAATTTTGGACATAATTCGTGTTTTCTGTCGCAATTCTTGATTAGGTCCACGAAAATAAAGTAAAATACACGCATTATTTCAAATTAATCGTCAACATTGCTTTTCTTGTCGCATCGACCTAATTGGGGCGTCTTTTCGGCCAATCCAATCAGGTCTTTGTGAAATTTTAGCCAAACTGATAATTTTCTTTACAACATTTTATTATTCTTAGTTGTTAATCACATTTTATATTATATTCTTTATGTATAACTTTTCATTTTATCATTACTTTGTGTACCTGGCCTATTTGCTTACTGCGAAAACTAAACGAAATATTTGAATTTTAACTTCAATTTACATCTATAATACATGACCTAATTTGTAAAATTATGAAAAATTACTTATAACATTGATGTATTTTGCTAAAATATATTGATTTAATTTGAAATAAGTGAACATGTAGTAGTTGTACCTAATTACATTATACTATGTACACAAACAAAGATATATTTTAAGTCACTTGTAAGTTTTTTTAACCAAACCAAACGGATGACACCGTTAGTCTTTTCATATGGTATGAGGACTAAAATTATAATATTTAAACTTGAAATTCTATCCGCAATTAAAATAAATTAAAAAAAAAAATCCTTTCTTCAATCTTGGAAGTTGCAAAATGTCAGTGTGTGTTGAATGCATGGTAGTGTATGTAATGTTTTCATCCAACATTTTACTTTATTTCCAGTGTATTTTTACATAAAATAATAGATTTTTCCAGTTTTTTACTACATAAACTTTAACTGTGACAAATTTCATAATCCTCCATCCACCTAATAGTTTAAAAAATTTTGGCTTGACGTGTTAATAAATATTGCATATTATATTAATGTATAGAACACTCATAGTCAATATATCGAATATTGCATGTTTTGAAGTCTAAGATTATCTATTATCATCAGGCAATACTGTAATACAAGACATTGTAAATCTGCCACATCTTACTAGATGACCAATTTGAAAATGAGTAAACTTTTAAAATTTATATGTCCTGCTCATCAACATACTAACTGATTAAGACGGAATACTGTACATCTCTCTTATTGGGTGGGATACTGTGTTGGTAGATAAAATGTGGATTTTTTTGTTATATATCGTATATCATGTGTTAGAGAAGGAGTGGAAGTGGCAAAAGGTGTATGAGGATAATATTATTGGATTGTCTATCCTAGACATAGGATAATAACTTGAGTTTTGTACTGGCACACTCTCCAAGGGTGTCGCTTTTTTAATTTTTCTGAAACGGCACCTTCGAATTTATACACAAATTAATCCTGTTAGTGTCAGCTAACAGATCAGGTACATGGGTTAAGGCACGACTTTACTATTTAAGTTAACATCAATCAAACAATAAACTGAAGTCTTCCACTTGTAATACTTAGCATTATTAAGTAAATGAAATGGCGACATAGCATAATTATATCTCTCAGAAAATAGCTTATAATAATGAAAATGCTTCATCTGTCACTGTATTATACAAATACTATCCAAGTTTTCTGTGTAACACTACACCACCACACTAATACATCATCTACATCCCAAATCAATTGATTTTTTATGTGGATTCACACTAGCTTCAATTTCAAGTGATATTTACTAAAGAATTGACTCTGAGATGAACTAGTAATTAATTTATACAATGTACCATCTTATTATCATATCTTATGAGGGTTATCTTGTTTATCTAATTATTCCACAGAGACATTTTGATTTCTTAATGTGGTAGTTGATGGTTTCTGAATATTACATGTTAATTTTCATTGAAATTCCTCTATGGCATTGATAAAAAGTATAATTGTAATGGGCAATTATACAAATTAAAAGTTATATTCCTTTGTTCTATTTCATTGTTCTGAACCTTTGTCCTGCTTTTGTTTGTTTAGGGTGTACACATGTAAAATGATAAAATCTAAAGATTCTGTTATTTTTTACGCTTTTTAATAAGTATGTTGTAAAAGAAAGAATGAAGGTGTGACTGATTTATGCTAGAATCTACACTAGAATCCATACTTACTAATCTGAATATTCTAAATGCACAAATGGATAATGCTGTTCTCATCAATAATTCGTAGTTTTGTAATAAATTTTGACATCAATTGCACTGTAACTTGCTATTTGTATTAATAATTATTACTGTTTATTTTTTAAATTAGCTATTTAGACAATTTGCCTCTGTCACTTGTTGGTAGGTTCTTGGTTCAACAAATAAAACTTGTTAGGTAGGAACCGTTTTTTAATATATTCGCGATGTAGTCCTGCCACCAGGGGATCGCTAATAATATATTGGCTCAGGTATAAAATGTTTATCAACCTTGAGTGATACATTTTAATAATGTATAATTTAGTGATTTGACATATGGAATCCAGCTAGTCTGGGCTAGTCGTAGTTTATTTTTTGCTTTTGTGTATAACTTCCATAGTTGCAATTGAATTGTAGGCGGTGTCCGCTAATATATAATTGCTTAATATATACTATAAAGATATATACATAAAGCAGGCAACCAATGAGCTTTTTCCTTAATGTTGGTAGTTATAAATCAATAACCACTGGAAGCACGGGACGCTGAGCGTATTACGTAGAAGAAATACTACGGCAACGACCTCTTTAGGGTAGCGCGAGATAACTGATGGAGGCGCTGCTGGCGACGTAATTTTTGAAACGACGCTAGATGTCGTTGCCGGTCGTAAAGTAAGAGTGTAGATGGAAGTTCTAATATCATTTTATTTTCGATATAACCGGTAATTTACTTGATTTGTTATAATTTATGAATTACTTGTGAATTCTATAGGGTTAAAAATTGTTTTCCAATTTGATTAGTTTAACATAGATTATATGTGTTCCCTAATATATAATGTTTGTAAAGACTTTTTACCATACAAGTTAACGAATGACGCTTTAAGTTTAAGTAGGATTTATTTTTCGTTTCTGGCGGTATCTGTGGCGGCCTACAATTTTGACCCCAATCTCATTTTGGAAGCCTTCTCCTAAGACCACACAACAAAGTAGTTTTTTGATAATAGGTCATTGGGTAAGGATTATATTGCCAATATT
>DWOZ01000003.1:0-18622 GCA_018251395.1 Choranthus vitellius
CCATAGTACAAGCAAAATGCTTAGTTTGGGATCAGATGGCCGTGTGTGAGTTGTCCAAAGCTATTTATTTATTATTAGCTATTATTTATAAATTGTTTGACCGCGATCCTGCCTGATGGTAAGCAGCGTGCGGTCTTAGATGGTAAAGCGCACTAATTCAATAAAAGCATATTATAAAATATTAGCGAATAATATTATCAAATCAAATGTCTTTATTGTAGAATACAGGTACAAAAAATATCTTATGCAAACAAACTCCTCTACATTCCCGCCACACAATTAATAATGAAATTATAAGTAAATAAAATTTAAAATTATCAAAATAATCACAACAATGTCATTTTGTTATTAGGAAAGATATTTCGGTGACAACTGAGACAGTGATAGCTGTGTTGAATGTGTAGTGTGATTATTTAAATCTCTAAAGTAGAATACTGATATACATATTTAAAATTATTTAATTCACGTAGGTATTTTCTATACACTTATAAGTCATTTTTTTTACAATCTACCACCGTTACGAAAAGCTACAAAAAAAGGAGAAAAAAATATTTTTTGTCTGTGTTTACGCCTCAGACCAATATATACTTTTTTATTGACATAGCGGTTTGTACACGTTAGTCTTAAAGTCAAAGTCAAAATATTTTATTTCATCATAGGAACATCAAGCTCACTTAATGAAAATCAAAAGTATACATACATAATATTCATACGTTCTTATTATTGATTTGATTTTCTTATACTAAGTTAACATTTAATGTTTTGTTTAAATCTGTTTTTAAATCAAACATGTAATTGTTTGTTAACTCCCGTCTACGACCCTTGCTATATCTAAGCGAAGGTATTCACTAGTCCTTAATATAATTAGGCTATCCTGAGAATTGCTAATTTGATAATTACGCAGACTTCAGGCATTTCTTTAAAAAAAATGTTTATATAATTTTCTTATAAATGTTTTGTTATTAACTTTTAATTGACGTAGGGACTGTCAAATTTTGACTTTCGTTAAGTGAGCTGTATTGGTTTCTAAAACGAAATAAATATTTTTCATTTTATGTACCCTATTATGTCATTCGTATCACGTTATATAGTACTTGGTGAGTTCAGAATCAGCACTAGTTTCGATGATAACCTTACTTTCATTTTTTCCACTTTCATTTTCTCTTTCATTTAATGGAAAATATAGAGACCGCTTTTTGAGAAAGCAATATAAGTCCTACGAATATTGTAAATGCGAAATTTGTCAGGTCGGATGGATGGGTGGATGTTTATTACACTAATTTAATTCAGGTCGGAATTTTTGGCGGAAAAGCTAGCTAGTAGCTATAAGCTAAAGCTATAAGCTAGTAGACAAATAACACAGACATATAGATATGTGTCTATCCCTAACGAGAGTTTAGACTTTTCGTTTTTTGAAGTGTAACATCTATATAAAAAATCCTAATACCCCCTTTTTGGTTTTCAAATTGAACAAATATATTAACAATCTACCCGAAAAACTTCAAATTAACATTTTATTGCGATTCGTTTTGCGACGTGTCCACTGTAGTTTTAGTTCTGAAGTTTCTCGGCACACATTTCGATTTTTTTAATGAGCAAGAAAAGTTTTGTTAGTTAAAGTTGAAATAATTAAGTCATATAGATTTGTTTCATTTTGTTTCTATTATTATGAATGAATATACATTATGGGCGTACTTAGACCCTGATTCAGTGGAGGGCCAAAATGTTCCGTTCAAGGATCAATTTTCTGTATTTATAGTATACTAGCTGTACCCGGCGCGCGTTGCTAGGCATCAACTATCAACTGTTCTGGTACCAAAACCTTTTCCAGAAAATTCTGGGCAAAGTTGTTAAAGACTAAAGTTAATCAGTGCTCTGTCTCCTACTAATTCAGAATCTATAAAGGACAAACACACAAACATTAAGTTATATATATATATATTGGGTATGTGTACTTTTTTAACAACTGTACGTTTATGTCAAGTAATCGTTAAGCCATGTCGGAGGCCTTGGATTGGCCAGTAACCCGTCCATCAATCCGCATTGGAGCAGTGTGGTGGAGTATGCTCTAGGCCTTCTCAGTATGAGGAGAAACCTATGCTCAGTAGTGGCCCAACGATGTTGAAGAGACGCATAATCCGGATTTCAGGGGTGGGTGGGGAGAGCCACTGCTTCCTGGCCCTCCTTCCGTACTCCCACATAAAAGTACATATACAAGTACTTATATTTTTTTAGAAAAATCAATCTCATATAAAACACAGTCTCATATAAAATACACTATCTTTTACAACAGGAAAACAACTCGACCTTCCTCAACAAAACAAGTCCTAAGAACCTGAAACATCATAATTATAAAATGCATACTTATCATAAACATCACGATATCAAAAGATACAGTAAAACCCCAGTACATCGATGGAAACGTTTAATTAAGTAAAATAACTGGGCAGATATAATGCTAATATTATAATCGCTTCAAATTAATTACAACCACTTAAATGCTAACGTAGACGAAGCTGGAGCAGAGTAGTATAGAGATAAGGAACAAGTATGTACAGGGTAAGTATCGGAATAATTATACCACTTTGAAATAATTACGTAAAACGCTAATATCCAGTACTATGCTCGGTGCAAATTCGATCTGGAATGTTTAATAACAAACCGTTGCCTAGCAACCTGTGACAAACAGGAGAATTAAACTTTTTGTTGTTTTATCAGTTGTTAATTCTTTTGTACCATTACATTTTTAAAAACTTTTACTTGAAAATCTTGCTATTTAATTGGAGACAAATGCAAAAAATGTATTGACATGAAAACCAATAAGTTATAAAAGTATGAAACAAAATACTTCAATAGGTTGCAAGGTTATTAACTCTTTCCTGAAATGAAGGATGTCAGAGTATGAATTAATGATTGATGTTGTGTGTTGTAATGTTGTTGTGTGACTAGAATGCCTATATTTATTTGTAGTTTGTAATTGTTCATATTTCATTCTTCACTGCTCCGCTTATATTGGTTTCAGCGTGGTGATATAGCCTTCCTCGTTAAATGGGCTATTGAACACTGAAAGAATTTTTCAAATCGGACCAGTAGTTTCTTAGATTAGCACGTTCAAACAAACAAACTCTTCAGCTTTATGACAAACAAACTCTTCAGCTTCGATCAATACTTAGTTTAATAACTAATTTTCAAAAATATAATGAGTAGTTTCACCTTATTTATTTAAGTTGATGAAAACCTTACAACACTTTTTTTATGGTTTGTTTATGTTTTTGGTTCCGAATCGAAGTTGCACCAAGTAAAGAGGCTTTAGTATTACTGAATCGCTCACATTTGTAAAACTCGACGTGCAAATTTATGCAGAAGTTTAATACCTATCACCTATTGAAATATGCAGAGAAAATTGTATTCCATTCGAATTTATACACATATTTACTCCTGAATACAATAAAGGTTTCACTATGTAGAAGAACTTATAAAAGTTACGCCTTCATTGAGTTTTTTGTGATTCCGTGAACCATCAAGTACCCGCCTTTTATACGACACTAATTTTAAACAAATACCCACTTTGAAAGTTCGGAAATCCCTCTTACAAAACAGATATCGTAGGAAATGTTTAGTACTCTAACCAGTGATTTAGCAAACTTCACACTTCTCTAAATGTATTGTACAGTAAATGTTGATAAAGAATTATTAAGATACACTTAGAATACAGCAGCGTTCCAAGATTTAAGATGTATGTGTGTATCATTAAACCATTTTCAAAATAATCATTATTACTTCATCATAACTACTTTCCTAATCACGTTTGAGTAAACAAAAGCGCATTTAATCTTTTTTTTCATTAATTTATTCTTCTCTCTTTATGGCCTTAGCCTATTATAGTCCTGATAGATTTTACAAGTAATCTAACGTCCTGATAGATTTTACAAGACATCTAAAGTTAACGCAACTCTTTCGAACTCGCCTCCAAATATTTCCAAATTTCTTACAACGAGCATTCCTTCGTTCTTAGATATCCATCATTTTGGTGATTTCTGGAAATGCAGATCCCGAGACCTTAAGTTATTGCTCATTATGAGAAGAAGTCTTAGTAAATTTTATGGGTTTGTAAAATTATAAATCGATATGCAGGATTGCTTTATATATTTATCTTTAGCAAATGCTTTATCCTTGACTTTATCGTTATAACAAATGGTTAAAAAACATTACACACATGATTCCAAAATAATACATTTAATACTAAAAATATTATGTATGTGGCTGGTTGAATGAAAACATTGTGATTTTAATGATTTTAAGTGAAGGTAATAATAAAATTAGAATCATTGTATCTGAGGAAAACCACTATGAAGTAACGTACTGTCGCACACAGTCGTTTAGCAGACTACAGGATTTATTTGACTAGTACTTAATATGGAAAATATTGTAATTCTTTAACCCAATTCCGATGACTAGTAAAGTAAAATTCAAGTTACTTTCATTATTTTAAAAACGTGTCTGTTAAATGGGAGTTCTAAAAACATTCTGGTGATTTTATAAGGAAATATAGGTTTTTTTTCAAAATTGATTATAGGGAAAAGGTTTTATTTGATGTAATTGTAATTTTTAATTTAACATCCTCAAATTTTTTTATTCATCCGAATCTAATACAGTGTATAATGTCCTTTCAGTACTAATACTAAAATGATCCGGAATAAGTATTGAAAAATGTTATTAGTGCGAGTATTACATCGAAAAAGATGATTGTTTTTGTCTGGAGTTTGCTTTACCGTATGTATCCATTGTTTTTATATTTTCATTCACTTTTTCGACAATTTTGCTTTCGTTTAGGACGTCAAAATAACTTTTTACACGTTCATGATCGAGAAAAATGACATAAAATCGCCACAATTTTCAATCTTTCTCAAAAATTTTTCATTTTATCTAATTAAATGCAATTTTAAATTCCATCATTGATGAGAACAGTTATATTTTTATTGTTATAGTTTATCATCTTATCTAGGTAAAATGCCAAAATTTTATACAACCACCTTATAAGATAATTATCATTTCAGGTTTATAATATTCTTTTATAATAAGTTGTGTATTATGCACAGGAGAATTATGTATTACATATCTATAAAATTAACATTTACGATCAGAATGATTAAGCTATTATGACACATCGTACTTAGACGCATCATCCATAGTTTTACTGTATATTGTTAGAATTCTCAGATATAATGAATAATACAAGGAATAAAGTTACACCTAAATTACATCCAAAAACACTAATAAAGTTTAAATGTACATTAGTTTACTGTTTTTATTTCGGGATGATTATCCTTTCCACTTCTCTGTATTTAAGTCATTCGCTGTAACAATATTAGTTAATACTTTTTGAATAATACCCGATTTTTTATTGATATTCTTATTTTACTGAACCGTCACCTATTCTAATAGGATTCTTTATAATATACGTTCGTGATAAGAAAACGAATTACGTGAAAGTGTTATACAGGAACTCTTATAATAATTTTCGACTTAAATTATGGCGACTCCGCTGCGCCTTTTCGATTCTTTCGTAAAATTTATCTCGGTTGAATTTCGCCTTATTACATCTAATATTCAATCGATAATTTACCGTACAATATTGATTAATATACAAAAAAAGTACATTATTTATGTATACCGAAAATTTGTTTTTTAGTTACTATGTCCATCCGTGACCTAGCGTCTAAATGTTGAGTGCTTGGAAACTGTAGTGTGGGATTAAAACGCATTTTTACTACGGCAAAAAACAAGGTAGAAGTCTCTATTTTAGGTACCTCCAAAAGTAAATTGGTAAAGGAAATCTCTTACAAATTAGAGTATTATAGCATATATACTAATGCAGTTTATAGGGAAACTTATACATATTTTTACTCAGCAGATTAACAATACAAGTAATTAAGGCAACGACGGAACCCTAGATTGCACGTAACCTAACGCCCACATATGGCCAGTTTTTATTTTAATGTGTAATCAACAAAAAATATCTTAAATTGTCTAGTATGATGCGAGGATAGTATTGATAAATTATTAATTAATTATTAATTATTCCGTTTGTATTTAACCAATGATATACACATAATATCATAACATGCTGAAAATGGAAGCCAATATTCTGATGTTCATGCTTCTGAGGTATGAACGTTCTACGAGTATTCAATAGTTGATTTAATTAAGCTTAATTCACGAAACTTAATTCCGAAGAGACCTTTTTATATTATTATGTTAATAAGGATGTACACATTAATATTGTGCTCGTAAATCTTAAACCTATAAACGACCCATATGGGTAAATACTATTAATTAATTTCAAAATATTTTCGTTTCGTATTTAGATCTATATAATACTTACGTATGTACTTAATTATTTTCAATGCAATGTCAAGCAACTATCATAGCAATAATCGTTATAATAATCTCAGGAGTAATACGCATGTTAAAATTGAGCAGGAGTAGTAGTATTAAAAAAGTGTAGTGTAAATTATTTGCTATCGGACTATGCTACCCGTATAAGGGACACCTCGAAGTCCGAAATGCAAGGACATACATATCGGTTGAAACTAGACCGAACTGGTTCGATCTGGAAAGAACTTGGACAGTAACATACAGTGTCTAATTGAACTGATTTTCCTTTGTTAATATTATGTGAAAAAGGAAAATAATGAGATAATAGCTTACGTGATCGACCGCAGGAGAAATTTTTACTCGAAATATACATGTAATATTTTTTACTAGTCTTTTGAAGTACATAATTACGGTAGTGGAGCAGATTCTTTCTACGGCAAGATTATTTGGATGACGAAATAATTTTTAACTATCCAAATATTTACCTATATACGCTATATTTCAGACAGATTCTATCTACGAAATTTTAGGATACACATCAAATACAACTTTCAATAATATTCAATATTAACTACTTTCTAATTTGTGCTTAGCAGCTTGGGCAAACAGTCGGCTATGTTTCTTACACACTAAATTCACAGAAATAAGATGGAATCGAAATATATATTTTTATAACCGTTATAAAAACCGGAAACAATTTTATCTACGAAACATCCCTCAGACATCCCTTAATACCGCTTGAATTTCTTTAAGAAACTGGACGTCGCAAAAAAATCAGTTTAACTGAAATAATTACAAGAGCGACTTTTAAAAAAATAATGTCAGTTATCATTTCCAGTCAGGAAAATATAAATAATATAAAAAATACATTTAAATCGCATATTTCTCGCAAATTTATGCATAAGCTTATAATAGAGCGCATACATCTAATAATATTTCTGAATTTTCAGGAAGATATTAAAGAAACGAGAATTTTTACAAACCTCTTATTTTTTGTTACAATAATACGCGTCGTCATTGTGACATAGGTACACTAATTTTATTACGAAAGTAGAGAAATACTTGTCTTCGACCACCGCTACGCGCGAAGAAGCGTGGCATCTGGGAACTTAGCATTTAAACCTATTGTAAATTTTACTTCTACTCCTTTGTGGTATAGCTATTCGAGTATTTACATGAATGAAACCGCGATTACGATTCGATCAGTAACCATTTTTTATCGTTCGATCTATTATAAGTTCTACTCCTACACCGTTGTAGTATATAGCTATTCACATAATATAAATATCGTACAGGAAACCACGATTACGATTGCGGTATAAACCACGATTACGATTGCGGTACAAACTAGGATTACAATTGCGGTACAAACTAGGATTACAATTGCGGTACGACCGGTAATCCGTTATTTTCGTGTGGTCTATTATACGTTTACTAATACATCTCCGCATTATAGCTATTAGAATTATATAAATGTTGCGAAGGTAACCTTGATTACGACAGCAATAAGTTACCGTTAATTTTGTTCGATCTATTATAAGTTTTACTTCTACATAATTGTGAAATATCTATTAGTGGAATGTAAATGTTGTAATGGAAACCGGGACTACGATTGCAATACGTCCAGTAATCGTTATTTTTTTTCGATTTATGTATGTTGTACTTCTACACCTTTGTATTATGACTATTTTGGTACAGTAAATAACGTGAAGGAAACCGTGATTACGATTATCATACGAACACTTACCGTTATTTTAGTTCGATCTATACGAGTATATTCTACTGCTTCTACACCTTTGTGACTATTCGAGTAATGTAAACCTCGTGACCGATTCAGGCGATTACGAAACGACCTATAACCGTTATTTTGCTTCGATTCGTTTGTTAACGTTAAATATCGTACAGAAAACCGCGACTATGATTACGATACGACTAGTCACCGTTATTTTCGTTCGATCTATTATATGTTTTACTCCGTGAAGGTAACCGTGATTACGTTTGCGAAACCATCACTAACCGTTTAACCTCTACACCGTTGCAGATTCGAGTAATGTCAAAGTCATGAAAGAAACCGCAATTGCGATTACGATTCGGTCAGTAATCGTTATTTGCGTTCGATATATCTAATTACTAATATTACTTCGATACTTAAAATTTTACCGTTCAGAATCGTTCCCTTATTTCTATTTATCATATCCTTAAGATCTCAAATTAATGGTTATTAACGAGGGATAATAATATTTACGTTATAAGTCCTATTCCTTAGCGAAACGTACTTATATCTAAGGCTACAAGAGCCCGTACAATGAAAAACTACTCGATTCTCGTTTTGTAAATCCAGTATAGATGTTTGAATCTATATTTACAGATTTCCTTACTTACATCTATCGAATAGTTATACGTATTATGTCTACTTGTTTAAATCAATATTAAACATTTGTCATTGCAATGAAATAGTAAAATGAAATTAAAATAGTGATTCAGTTCCCTTTTTGACTAAGTGCAGTTCAGAGTTATTTGTATACTTTTTCCCAGATGACACCACCTCGTAGAAAGATTAGGACAAATTATGATGTAGTAGTAAGGTTCTTAATGTTTCTATAGGGGTTATTTGGTCAATATGAAACGTTTTTGACAAAACAAATTAAACTTAAATATGCTATTTATATTTGGTTTACCACATTTATCAAGATTTTATATTTATTTCAATAAAAGATCATTTTTGGATACAAGATCATAGACGAAACTATGTATACATGCAACACACTTTTTCTTCAGTTCTGAAACATTAAAACTTCTCCGCGCCATTTTAGCCAAAAAGGATTATTTTTACTTGCGGTGGATAGCCACCTCAGCTCTGAGGTACCTTCACATAATGTATATAGTTGTAACTACGATATCTGATACCAGATATATTAGAGACAAATACCCAATAACCCTGAAAGTAATATAAATTTATTCTTTAGTGTGTGTTCTTAAGTTTTATCGAGTTCAGATAACGTAATTATATTATGTCATTATCAATTTACTTGTTTATCTCTACTGAGGAACAAACCCCTTAACAAATACTGATGTCCTCGCTATCTATTAATATATTTGTAATTCAGAAAATAATTTTCCTTATTTATTAAGTTACTATTTTTATCACTTGAGGACCAACAACGCCTACCATAATCGTTTTTATCAAAGCTATCAGTACTTTTCAAATTCATTCATCCATTCCAAAGAAAAATCTGTCAATATTGATCTCTTGTGGCTGAAAAATCCTGCAGTCAAATGCACATGAAAATATAATTTATATATACTCGTTGAGTTGGTTGCAAGAGGTATGGTCTAATCTCCAAGCTCAGTGAAGCCTTGCGCTAAGTAATATCATAAAAAAAATCGTCCCCAAACCCACGAAATATCTTTCGTCACGAACTTTTTCAATCATGGAATACAACCTATCTTTGTTGCCAGGTCTACTTGGGTCACAATGATAGTATTTATACTCTGTGCAAATTCGATTTTTATTATACAAAATCATCAAGGTTTTGTGGGAAAAAATCCAGATCGAATTTGCACTGAGTAAAGAGTAGGTCAGCAAGAAAAGGTGCGATTTTTAATTATAAACAAAATCCGTATATAATTGTGAATGTCATTTGTTCTTATCATAGTTTACGGCTCTAAAGCTGTACGTTAGATTAAGATAAGTACTATTGTTGTGTAAGTATCTAGCAAAGCCGATGACGATGACGAGACGATGATGTATATAGAAATTGTCCACCAAGACTTTAGGCGCGGAAATGGTTACGGTTTTTAAATCAGCAGCATCAGTGTATGTCATCTTATACCTTTCATTAAGTGAGCTCGATGTTCCACTGGTAAAATAAAATATTTTGACTTTTTTACTCCAAAACAATTTTGTCAAGTCATATCCCATGTAAACTGTTAACTGTTTACTAAGTTTAAATATGGATAAATAGGAACATTATAGATGAAATTACTGAAAACATCAATGCTATGTGGCTTATAAAACGAATACAAGATTACCTATCGGTCTACCTATTGGTCTTTTTTACCATTTGTCGTGGAAATGTTTCACAGCTTCAACTAAGAGTCAGGATCTTCTTCCACCGTAAGGCTTCCTTAAAGCAAAACTGTTAACATGTTTATACATGATGGTGTTTTTGTGTTTTCTAAAAGCGTTCATTGTGACCCCGTATAGACCAGGTTTCCCCTCAAGATCAATTTTCTATGTTCTTGGCCATACTTTATGTGAAGCTCCCTAAGATATTTATTGGTGTCGTAGTAAAGTTTACCGTTAGTATTAAACCATTTTACGCTTTCCTAAGTTCCTGTACTACGTTTAAATTATATTATTGTATGATGAGATAAAAATATTCGTACATTAATTGAACAAGGATATCTTAAAATAGGTTATTTTTATATTTCCAAAAGTTATTTAAACTTTAATACGCAATCATAAAATACGCAATAATGAAAACAATTTTAGGATATAATTTATTATTAGTACGCCTTAAAAATATGTAGAAATTTCAATGTCTTACTATGTAGTAACTTACTATATCTATATATTAGAACATTTAAAATACTTAAGTTAATATTTAAGTACGATATATATCAAAACTAACGTGTGTTGTTTTTGAAGATACTTTACACTAAACTTATCGAAAATTTTAATGCGTGTATCCGATAAATGGTAGCAGAAGATAACGTAATCGGTCATAAAATAACTATGGTCTGTACCAAAAAGACCTGAAAATAGAGTTAATACATTTTTAATAAATAATTTCTTTTAGATGTCACAAGTTATCATCATTTTATAATCTGCCACAAAAATATATCACTCAAATAATATTAAATTTATCTTACTAAATATCATGAATAATGATGAATGATTATACGGAAGAGCTTATTGCAAATTATAATTAACAACCCCATCCTATGTAAATGAATCAAGGTATGAATCAATCTGTCCAAAGGTACGAGTACTTTGGGTACATTTCATTGAACTTTTGTTTACGTAACACCGATGCATTGATAATTTCTGGCATTTGTAATTGCTCATATAGTTTATATATTTTTTTTTATTTTCAGATTTTTTTAATGTTTTGTATTAATAATCAATCAAGGATCACAGTAAACGCAAGATATTTGGGAGAAACTGTTACTGAAATTTTTATTAATGAAAATAATCCAAAACTCTATTTGTCTGTATCGTACTCGCTTATCTCAGAAATGGTGTGTCCGATTTGAATCCAGTTTCTGCGATGTTTTAATGTATTGTTTTAAGCCTAACAGTTTGCTTGTCTTGTAATCGGTTAGTGATTTAAAAATATATGTTTATTTAAAAATCGCATCTGCAGCAATTGCTCTTTCGTGAATAATACATTAAGAAGCAATTAATTAATGAATTAATGTTACATTCAATATAATTAGCTACGTATTTTGCGAAACCCTTTTTTATTAAGTAGGTATACTAATACAATTTCCAAATTTTGTATTCAAATAAGTAAAATATTTATCAAGAAGAAAATTTTTGAGATTTAGTTATGATAAATGACAAAATTACTCAAATTCAAAATATAATTACATAATTTTAATTAAATTGCATTTTTAGTCTCACCTTAAGGTTAACCTATAGCGCCTAAATATTCAAAGTTTAAAAACAAAATTCTATGAAATTATTTTTATCAAAATACATTTAATATAATTTCTGATTCAAGGCATTAAACGCGAAATAAGCTGTAATAAGTTAATCTTATGTCCTAATTATAATACATTTAATTTACGCAGACTATTTACGCCATATCATTACGCTTACACTTACCTAACTAACCTAATGCTTATTAACTTAACAAATTACTTACCTCAATATGCTAATGTTAAAATTTACTCAATAATAGAAATATTTTAATTAAGAAATTTAACCAAGTAGTTTTAAATATCTATTAATTAATTACCATAATACCAAAATATTTACTGAGATTTAAAAAAATTACTCTGAACTTAATTTCAGGTATTAAGCAAGATTTAAATAATTAACAATTACATAGAAATGAAACCAATGTATACGGTTAGACAAATAGCCTCTTTTAGATCGGATGCGATACTGTGTTGTAAAATCTACTGTTATATTACAATCGATTTTAACACACGATATCGAATCGCAGGCTCATCGATGTTTTATGATAGTTGAACCTATCTGAAATATTAAAGTTTAGAACTGAACGTCACATCGCGGCACATTTGCACATCCAATGCCGCCTGGTAAGAATCAGAAATCCATATCAGTATAGAAAAATAGACTTGAAATTATTAAAAAGTTATTAAACGAATTAAATAGATCATAAAGAAGAAGAAAGAGATAAAAAAATACCGCTTTCACTCTGCTATTTCTTCTTTTAATAGAAGAAAGTAGACAGGGTGAAAGGTAGCGGCCCCTCCCCGCCGTCTACGGTGAGCTCCAACCATGTGAAGAATGAGCCCTCCCCGGTATTAAATTTTCATTATGACAATGTTACGTTTATTGAAGTTTATCTTAACTTTTGAACTGTCAATATTCTCACTCACAACAGCAAAATATTCGAGAAGATTCCGAAAGGCTTATTTACATTACTCACAATCGAAACACATAACGTTCTCGACAGCGGGAATGTGAGATTTTAAACTTGCCTATTTAATGCTGAATTATCTTGGTTTCCATTCCATAAAAAAATGTCGCTCTATTAGTTGGAAAATCCCGTACTAAGCTTACTGTGCGCTCGATTGTAACAGTCGTCGATACGAGAAAGATTTTTAATTTGTTAAAAATATTTCAGACATTTTATGTCATGCAATGTTATGTCCTGCCAAAAACCTAGTGACTATTAATATTTATAAACGGAACTATTTGCCGGAAATTAATTGTGATATTTATTCAGCCTATTTCGAATTTGCGTGCTTGTTACGCGATTTAGGGTACCTATAGAAAAAGTTTCATCTGATATTCATCACTGATTCTCATGAGGTTGGAGAAGTATTAAAATTTATCGATTCTACTCTTTTCGTAACAAATGTGAACTTAAAGCGTAATAAAGCATTATAGCGTCTGGATCTCTTTGGAAAAAAACAAATAGAGTTTAACTGATGCGTGAAGAAGAAAGTTCTAGAATATAATCTTAAAAATATTTTTAGGGAAACCTACTGTTTGAATGTGGATAAGGTTTTCTTTTAGTCATCGTGCGGGTATGGTTTTTAAGAGAGCCGTATTCAAAATATAAAGTTCCAAAGTAATACTTTTAGTTAGGGTAATTTCAACCCCTCGTTTAGTCCTTGCAATCTAACTATTATGCCACCCTAAAGTTGAGGCGTCGGAGAATATTTTCGTGGTGATCTGATTTTATTTTACAGAATAATCAATATTTTTATTCCACCATTCCAAAAACAGATTTACAGTAATTCACAGATTGATGATTATAATTTATGATGCAATTTCATCCTGAGATGTCCTACTTTGCAACGTTTTCACTTTAAAACTTTTGTATATGGTATTGTTAACGCAATCTGTTCCTCATTGTCAAATGGAGTTGACAAAGTAATTAATCAATAAATTACCCCGAAAATATACTTATTAATTGTAGCCGCATAACAATTTAAAGACACGATTTTTAATGTAGTTCTGAGATCCTTTTATTCAAAATGATGCGTCAGTACGTTTATAAATGTTTTAAAATTCATCAATACATTTTGTATTCGGTTTTGGTATCAACAAGAAACAAATTGGTCGCTACAGACTTCCAGACAAAAATTCTGTTCGCGCTTCTGTGAGTGACAAAAGTAATACCTTTTGCTCCACAGATTCCCTTTATTCACAATATGGTAGTTCGATCATCTCAAATTATATACCAAATATCATGAAATAATTATAGACTATCCGTCTACCTCATTGTCTCTTTTAATTTACCATTCAATTCCCGCGTCGTTTACAACAACCGTTTGCTAAGGGCCGCCTGAATTTCCAAATTTAATTTATGAAACCAGTTAGAGAGCATTTGTCTGAGAAGAGGTACTTGGAATTGAATTCCTTTCCACAACTTCCTTTATATTGTCATCCTGTTTGCTTCTGTATACCAAACGGTAGGCTAGTTCCGTGTATACACTAAGGGTGTCTTTTCGTCTTTTTTATCCTTCTATAGTGCCTCTCTAGTTAGTGAAGATCATAAACTTTTTACTATCATCTTCATTTTCAAGTTTGCCGAATAGCTAGGCTGCGCTAGCTATGCCAGTCTACTCTCGGTCTGTTCTTTGTCATGCTTCATCAATCATGCTTCTTTCTAAAATTCTCTTTTTATTGGAAAACCTAACGAGCCGGTAAGCGACATGGCGTTAAGTGACGTCATTGAAGCTCATTTTTGATTGTGTTGTAAATTGTCATTATATTGTAGGAAATAATAATCAAACCCACAATTGGATGCTCCATTATTTGGGATATAACTAACGAAAGAGGATGGTGGTGCTAGTTGTCAAACTGCCTTTAAGTAAAGATAGTAGTAACTTAATAATTATACTGGTAATATCCTTGCGCGAATCCCTACTATCAAGCAACTGGTTTCTGTCACCTCTTACGACACCCTAGTCTTCCAGTATGGGATTGGGATTAATAATCTAAGCCACCCCAAAACGGCGAACTCCTAGAACACACCAGATATAGCCTCGTTGATATATCCACCCGTTACGGGTTCTATGATGGGGTATCGTCCAGATCATTACTGTCACACTATTAATTAACCAGTCCTCCGATACTAAACGGGTATCTGGGAAGGTTAGTAACTCGAAACTTCCGTTAATACAATATAGGATGCAAGATAGTTTTAGAATTAGAGAAAAATAATCTACCTGATAAGTCTACCAGAAAAGTGTGGTTATAAGCAGCTGGAGGAAATAACATGGTGTAGAGGAATTACAGGAGATTTTTATAAACATAAAATCCATATAAAAGCCATGTCAGTATGAATTTGATGCATCAAGTATCTCCAACATAATAGTGCAATCAAGTTAATTTCCGTTCAAGTGTGTCAATCACATAACCTATCAAATTACTTCGATATATCGCGCGTTTTATTCGTTTCACTTTTTTTTTAATGGTAGCACTTTTAGATTGACTTTTAAAAGGTTTACTTTCGAGTTTTTTTTATTTTAGAATAATGTGCAATGACAAGGATTCAAAAGAACGAAGACGAATTTTTCGGTTATTGAGTACGAAATTACTAATGATAAATAGAGGCATCCTCAGGTAAAAACTGGCTATGACATTTACCAAAATCCTGTACCATATCCATAACATCCGAATGTCCATATAATGCGCACATACATTTAATATAATCAGGTTAATTTTCTTTTTCGAAATAGCCCTAATCGCAACACTTATTACCTAAAATGTTTGGATTACTTTTAATAATCTAGGTTCTTATTTTCTTAAGACTTTAATATAAACAGCCGTTCACTTAACGACATTGTAAAACTTAGTTCATTGCATTATTATATCAATAAAGTTATAAAATGTAATTGAAATATGTAAGTTATTTTAATATGGAAGTAATGGGATTTAGTATAATAGTTGAGATTTTTTTTTTGCCAATTTAAATTATTTGTTACCCTATTTAATTTTAGTTAACATTTGATCTCAATTAACATTATTTAATGTACCATAACTCGCGAGTTAGGAAGTAATAAAACTTATTTTTGTCGACAACTATTACTCATTATACTCGTATGTAAGTTTCGTTAAGAAATAGGAGTTCATTTTTTAATTTAGCAAAAACTTTAGGTAATTAAGAAAATATGAATAACAGTAGTTTGCGCTGAAATGTCATATAACAGAAAAGTGCATATTGCGCAAAAATTTCCCGAATATCGTTGAGATAATGCTTAAATTAGAACAATATTTCTGCAGATCATTAATTGTAAGCAGCATGTAATAATTAAAATTAATTTATTATTACTTGATTATAATAAAAATAATTTGTGACAAATTCTAATAAGTGACCTTTTCATATGTCTATTGTCACTATTTCATAACTTTGTAATTACTTCATCAACTTAACTACCTAATTTTGCAATCAAAGTTACGTTAATTACTCTTGTATAATTCACAACTACGTTACATGTACGTTACGTTAATTAAGTACTTTTCGTTTTATTTTGGATTCTAATTTTCGTCATACGTACGATTTTAATTTAAGATTCGATAGTATTGACCTTACAACTTATAATATCTCTTATGATTATACAACTAACTTTAACTAAGTATTTAAAAATGTATAATTACATGAATCCAATTTAAAAAGACCTTTATATTCTTCTTTAATCTGTTTTATAGAGGTAGAATTAGAAATATTTACTACCATACAAGTGTCTTAAGCCCTATTCCAGTCGCAGACATTTAATTTCAGTATGCTTCCAATTGTGGAGGTTAAGTTATGATACGGCCCAGAAAAAAAAAGTACTTAAATTAAAAAACCTATACGATACTCAGTTTTAGATTATAATAACATAATTTAATTATTACCGCCACAACAACTGCAGTATTTCAATAGTTGTATTTCGACTATGTTACACTATAGAATATTTCATTACATAAATGAAAAGGACGCATAATTGTTCGCTCGCTCACTCAACTGAGAATACTCAGTTCCGATCGAATCAGTTTAGTTAAAAAGAGTACCACTGTTTTTGTTTACTTTTTCTTCTTCCAGCGTTAGATTTAAATTTGTATTATTTTTAAACAGCCCATGATAGTAAGTATTGCGTAACGAGACATTCGGAATGATTATAGGATTTGTCTACTGATTTTTGTTATTAATTGTTTTAATGCCATTGTATATTTAGTACTGTAAATGTTTGTTGTTCGTTAGCCGAGTTATTAGTTCCGAGGACTAAATAAATGATTTAAGTTTGAATATAAAGAAAGCATTATGCAAATCTAACTATACTCCGTGCAATGTTTCTGGAATGTTTAATAACAACCCGTTGCCTAGCAACCTGGTACAAACAGGACAGTTAAACTTTTGTTATTTTATCAGTTGGTAACTCTTTTGTACCATTACATTTTTTAAAAAATGTACTTTTAAATCATGCTATTTGCTTGGTGACATATGCATAACTTGTATCAAAACGCATATCAATAAGTTATAAAAGTATAAAACAAAATACTTCAGTAGGTTGAAAGGTAGGATCGAAGTTGCACTTCATCACACATTACGCTCCAGCCGTTCCTACGCTTATGTCAAACCAGGTTTATATATCCCGATATTACCGTACTATATTTCTTTATAAATTAGACTGTAACGCCGGTCCACGTCGCATTTAATTTATTAATTAACAGATTTAATCATATCGAAATAAATCATGTTTTGACGATACAAAAACTTTCAAAATATAAATCAGTCTCTGGATCAAAATGGTGCAGTAATACGCTCTCCGATTACAATTAATAACTATACCAACAGACCCGTGATTTAATTTAAATAGAAACAAAACCTTTTTATCATCTATCATAGTATAGGTGAGCATTATCAAGTAAAAAAAGATTAAGTTATAAAATTGCCTTTGATTCCCTTTTAAAGTTTTTATAAGGAACTCAGAAGAAAAACAATGCAAATACGTAACTTCTCTAGATGTTTGCCATGCCATCTAATTCATATACAACTTGCGTTACTTTGTCTAAAGCCTCAAAAGACCTTGAAAGACCTGTTTATAGGATTGGTCCTTTATAATTCATTCTTCATAAGACATACAATCGAAAAATACATTACGTTCTTTACTTACATAATCATTCGTTTTTTGGACTGGTTTTTAAATCCAAGTTACATTTAAGCATTGATTAAAAATAATAACGAATACCAGCATAGTTTATTTAGCCATCCCTCCTGCTTTTGACTTAGTAACTTTCATCTTCTGCTGGGAAACACAAAACGAAGTGAAATAAGATGTATTTTTATACGCTCAGGAATCATTTGTATAAGCGCTAGCAAAATTAAGTCTCTGATTAAATCTTTCAAATTAAATTTCATACTTAATGCAAGTGGAGTAACGCAAGGACCTAATATAATATTAGGGATATTATAATAAATATTAAAGTACTACTCAGAGAACAAAAATGTGTGATATTCGCGGACGATATTTCTCTTCGTATCACTAAGGACTAAGCTAGCCAAAATTCCGAAGTTATTAATACAGTAGTGATAATAATAGACTGGTT
>DWOZ01000004.1:0-18172 GCA_018251395.1 Choranthus vitellius
TAGTGCAACCACTTGAGACGCTGCTTCCGGTGTGGTATCCATTTTCTTGTTCAAAGTGATGACGTTTTCGTTATATGACCTTTGTGACTGGGAGTTGGTATGCAAATGATGTCATTTCAATCATCCCTTATCGTTTTATACCTGTTCAAAGTCCCACAAACCGTACTACCTGAAACGAGCGAATTTAGGGCATTCTATTGTTTAGTTGCCACTGTAATGATTTTGAAAGTCAAGGCTCAACATTATAGGTTTTTAGGAAGCTAACATTGTGTACTTTAATTTAATTTTAGTTATAATTGCAACCAATCTTAAACTAAAAAACAAATAGGGTCATAATAAAAAATGTTGGGGGTGTGCGATTTCTATGCTCTCGAGTGTAGTTGTTCAGGTGTTTGATTTTCTACAACTTCATCGAGTAAAGTAGAGATTGGTCGTACTTTGTATTACACTTGCGTTTTCTCATAGTCGATTTCTGATGTTCTTCACAGACAGTCAAGAGTTTAGCTTTTGCCTCTATATCCGAAAATGTGGATCGCATTGCTTGGATATAGCCATGTAATGATTTATACAGAGCGTATCCTGTATTAAGGTCTTGATCTGACGCCTGTAATGAGGCGTTAGTAGCTTGTAAGCGCTCTAGAATTTCATTCCATGCTATAATCGTTATTCCTATTTCTAACTTATTCATTTTCGATACTAGTTCGTAAGCTTGATTACGACACTTTATCTTTTGATCGTTGGTATTGCATATGTCATCCAAATTTTTACTGATAGTGGTGAAGCCACATAAAAGTGATTCCGCCGCATCAGCTCGTGCGAACCTCCTAGTGTCCGATAATGTTTTTAAAATTAGTAAATTGGAACCAGCATCTTGTAGTGCTTTCGTAAGACGAGTCCATCGATAGGCTGAAGCGGAAAAAAATGAATATAGATTTTCAACGAAACGAAAAAAAAAGATGCTTCCGTACAACATTCTGCAGCGTACTTTGCAAACAAATTTAATGAATGGGCAAAGCAGGGAATGTATTTCGCGTACTTATTTACAGTCCTAATTCGTGCTTGTAAGCCGTTAAATTTTCCGCTCATGTTGCTGGCATTGTCATAACTTTGACCTCGATAACCTTTCTCACATAAAAATGACTCTTCAACATATTGAGCTGTGGACTCATGTTTCGTGAAAGCTTTCACTGCTGCGCCGATTAATGCGGAAGAATCATATAAGTTTACCTCATTGGGAACTGGGTTTTTTATGCTCCAAGCTTGAAGCTTTTATCTCCGTATCCATTGTTTGGCTTTCAAACACCATTTGTGAGACTGGAATAGAACTCTTATTTTCCTGTGTTTTCATAATCAAAACATATAAGAATATGTGTCTAGTCACTATAAATTTATTGTTGGGACCTAATCCTTTGAAGATGCTGCCAGTTGTATCAACACTAAGAATTAATGATGATTGATAGCAATCATCATTAGCTGTCGCGTCTTTCGGTATTGCCGCAACGCTTTTGGAAGGAGGCCGAACCGCACACTCTACATTCAAGCTCCCACTGAAAATCGCCACCGATGATAATTACAGCGTCTGTAGTGTTTCTAAACCAAGCAGTACAGGAAAATTGACGCGTTATACTGGTCGGTGCTCGGAGGTGTCCGATTGAAAGACAGGTTCGAGTAGTACTGATTTATTGTAGGATTAAATGGTGTTGACAATCTCTAAGGATGCACACTACATATGGATACACGCTTTACTTACACACACACTACATCACCCTCATTAATTGAAAAAAAAAAGAATGCAGTGATTTTTTTTTTACATAATAATAATATCTTTTACAATAACAGAACAGAAAGTATATAACCAATTTAATACAAGTTAAAATTTAGATTGAAAGTAAAAAGTTGTCGCATCTACTTAAATACTAGATTACAAATACTGCAGTAAAAGTGTATAGGTGTTAAGTATAATAGTAAAATGTAAACAATTAAAATAAATCATTTGGTAAAAGTTAACAATTAAAATTATATTATAAAGATTATTATTAATATATGTATTGCATATAAGGTAAGTAAACATAAAAAAAAAAATTAAACAATAAATGGTTTGGTGCGGTTCTTGTGCACAATGTCCGCTTTCCCATTCTTTAATATTCTAACATTACAGTCAAGATCTTCTAACACTAAGTATGGACCCAAATAAATGCTTTGCATTTTATCATTACCAGGGTTCCTCAGTAACAAATAACTATTCTTATTATAGTATACAGGCTTAATACTAGTATCATGCTTCTCTTTCCGTCTCATTTTACTTTGTATAAGATTACTTTTAGCGTCTCTTTGTGCCACTTGTAACCTGTACCTTAATTCCGAAGGATAACTATCATAGTTGTAAAGAGGTTGAATGACATTATTATTTAAATTAGATGGTAACATGCATAACTTACCGAATACTAATTCGTGGGGCGTGTATTTGGTTTCCGAATGAACGGTATTGTTGTACGCGAAGCACCAGTACGGCAACCAGCTGCTCCACGACGTCGGCTGCTTTTCGCAGTTGATCCTGAGATACGCACCCATCGTCTTATGCGAGTTCTCCAAGGCTCCTATGGATTCATGGTGGTATGCTGTCGAACTAATATGATTTACCTGCAATAACCGGCATACCTCCTCCATGGTGCTTGAAATAAATTCACTACCCCTATCGGTTGCTATTTCTCGCGGTATTCCAAAGCGTAAAATAAAATTTTCGACAAAGCAACGCGCCACAGATGTGGTATCTTTAGAGTGTAATGGATATGCCTCGACAAACTTAGTAAGTTCACATTGCAAAGTGAGCACATAGCAACAGCTGTTTAAATCCTTAGGTAAAGGCCCTACTAAATCTAGATATAATTTTTCAAACGCTGCATTAGCCGTTGTCGTTATAGACATTGGCTGTTTTGTATGCACAGAATATTTTTGTTTTTGGCATTGCTCACATTTCGACACAAAATCTCTGATATCTTTTTCCATGCTCGGCCAAAAATAATACTTTTTTATATTATTTATCATTCGCCTAATTCCTGCGTGGCCACTAGTAGGAAGTAGGTGAAAGTCATTTATGATCACGCGCCTATCGTCTATATTATTTATTCTTTGCACATCTTTTATTATGCATATGCGCGGACCTGACCAAGCTTTATACTTTTGTATCTCGTTAATCAACCCAGCAAGAAAATGTTTAGTTTTCTCGTTACTCATAATATATAATTCTTTTATTTTTACCTTTTTACATATCGTAACCAAATCCCTCACTAAAACGTCTCGCGTTAATAATGATCGAAATGTTGGTATAAGGTATAATATCGATTTACTGGGTACATAAAAGAAATATTTCGATCTTTCCGAAATAAATTCATTTTTATTTAATTTTTCGAATTCCTTGGAGTTAATTATCAGAAGCTCAGTAAAATTATTCGGTTTCTTAATTATTTCCACAACTCTTGGTGGATCAGACCTCGAGCCGGTGGGAATACTAATAGCCGAAGAATTTGTACTGTCCTTACTCTTGTTACAATCTTGCATCGCTCTCGTTTGTCCACGCGTCATCACATGCATTACTCTATCATTCATACCTTTTAGATCGTCTGACGTCATACTAATGCGCGACAATGCATCTGCAGCTACATTGTTGCACCCTTTCAAATATTCTACCACAAAATCATACTCTTCTAACTGTAGTCGGAATTTTATTAATCGACTAGATGGATCTTTCATACCGAACAAATACACTAATGGCCGGTGGTCAGTCTGTATTTTAAACCGTCTGCCGTATAAATAAGGTCGAAAGTACTTTACACTCCACACTATCGCTAAGAGCTCTTTTTCGATGGTGGGATAATTCATTTCTGCCTTATTTAAACTACGACTGGCATAAGCTACAGGTCGACCGTCGTTGTTACATAGTACTGAACCTATAGCAATTCCTGACGCGTCTGTTTGCAAAATAAACTCGTTATTGTCTGAAAAATTAGGATACTGAAGGACTGGGGGTTGCATTAAGCACGATTTTAAGAAATTAAAAGAATTTTCACAGTCCTCTGTCCATACGAACGATACATTTTTACAACTTAATCTATTTAATGGAAATGCTTTCTCTGCAAAGTTAGGAATGAACTTGCGATAATAATTCGCAAACGCTACAAAGCGCTTAGTTTCATCGCTGTTTTTTGGACGCGGATAGTTTTCAAGGACTCTGGTTTTTTCCGGATCCGGCTGTATACCTTTCTCGGATACGATGTGACCTAAATATAAAATTTGTTTTTGTAAAAACTGACATTTAACGGGATTTAATTTCAAATTAACTTTACGCAACCTACTAAACACATCAAGTAAATTTTTATTATGAGCATTCAATGACCTACCGAACACGACCAGATCGTCCTGGTATACCAGACATTTGTCATAGTTTAGACCTGACATCGCCACTGTCATCATCCTGGAGAAAGCGTTTGGACTGGTTTTGAGCCCCATTGGCATTCGTGTCATTTGATATTGATTTTTGGTTGTTGTAAATGCCGTATATGGTCTACTCGACTTTTCTAAATTAAGTTGGTAGAACCCCTGAAATAAATCAAGATGTGTGAAGTATATTGCTCCTGACATAGAGTCCAAAATATCAGAAATATTGGGGAGGGGAAATTTATCTTCTTGTATCTGATTATTTAACTTCCTATAGTCAATAACGATGCGCCATTTTTTCTCACCTGATGAATCACTCTTTTTCGGTACTAATAACAAAGGGCTAGACCATGCGCTCCTGGCTTCTTCTATTATTCCATCCTCTAACATTCCTTCTATTTGCCTATCTATCTCTACTTTTTGTGATTGAGGGAGCCTATACGGCTTAATGTAAATAGGGGAACTATGGGGTTTTAGATCAATCGATTGTTGATACAAAGGTGTAGTCGATAATCGGTCTCCCGGCAAATGAAAAATATCTGGGTATTTAGCACAAATATTTTCAATGGATTTCTGCTCTTCGACATTCAACCCTTTCAAATCTAACATAGAAAATAACCTTTTCACTCTATCTGCGTTCATAACAGGCTTATTAAATTGACAGATATAATAATCATTTAAATTAGAGTTGCAAAAGGCAAAATAATTTAAAGTAACATTACTATTTCTAGTATTTAATATTCTTATCGGTATTTTGCCGTTTTTCGGTTTCGCAATAATACTAGCTACAAATACACCTTCACATAATTCCTGGTTGTTAATGATACATTCCTGGGTTGCATTCGTGTTGACGTAATGCACGGATTCGCTTCGGGCGGGTATAGATAACAGAGTATTATTATTGTTTGACGAATAAAAAAAATTAAGAGTTATAGAAGTATCAGGCTTAGAAAACAATTTTAAAGTATTTAATTCGAAATTCAAGACCGCTTTATACCGCTGTAAAAAATCTTGACCTAATATGCCGTGTGTTTTACAGGGCAGTTTGTCGAAAATATAAAATTTATGTTCAAATTCATGCCCGTCATAATTTAGAGTAATGTAAACAACGCCTCGAGATGATAATTCACCACCTATTCCTTTTACACGTGTACTCCTTTTATAGAATGGAATTCGTAAACGCTCAACATGTTCGTATCGTATTGCCGACAGAGAGGCCCCCGTGTCAATTAGCCAATTGCAGTTACTATGGCCTATGTTTAAAGAAACTTGATTTAGACTATTGCATGAATATATGTAGTTAGGCTCGAAAAAAATGATTTAATGAGTGACTGTAGGCGTGATGACTATAGGCGTGTTGCTGTAGTTGCTGCCGACCTCGACCTTGGGATGCTGCTCGTGCCGCTCTATTAATATTATATCGGCCTCGGTATCCCCTAGGAAAATTATACTTAGGTTTATATATATTTTGGTTAGTATACGTACCGACAATTTCCGCCGCTGGATGACTCGACGTCTCGACCTCCTCGTCCTGAGCGCCTTGTATAGCCTCGGTGAGGGTCCCGAAGTCCCGGGCCGCGACTATCGTGCTCAACCTACGATTCCGCAGCCCATCGGCAAAACGTTTTATGGCAAGCTTCTCATTGATTGGTTTTAATATTGTATGCTTAGCCATGTCACCTTCGGCCTGCGAAATCGTAAGGTCGACAAAAAGCTCCGTTACTTCCTTTCCGAAATCTGAAATCGACTTATTATTTTGTTGTACACCCTGCAGTCTAGTTAATAGAGCCGTTGATGATTTTCTCGGCAGTAAGATTTTCCTCATATCTTTTAATAATAACTCGACGGATCCATAACTATCAGATAATTTTAATTTGGCACACTGAGACAGCCTATTCTTTAAAACGAAAGAAATCAATTTATTTTTACACCCTTGTTGCGTGAGAAGAGAAGCATAATATTCTATACTGTCAATTAATTGCTTAGTGCTAAGTTCATCATCCGACATCAAAGGCAATAACGTTAGAGCTGTTTTTAAATTAAATAATTCTTCTCCCGGTGACGTCATTTTCGAAGATTGCGCTTCGTTGTCGCTATCAGAACACAAAGACAAAATTTCAGAATACACAGTATCAAAGTTGGAATTTATTTTAAAAATCAAGGTTAACTCATTTTTATCTAACTGTCCTTGCAGAATGTGGTTTTTGACAATATCGTTTGCCTTAGAATATTTTGAAAATAAATCTCGAGCTTCATTTAATTTCCGTAATCTTATCTCACCAATTCTACGTTTAGGACCAATTTTAATTAAATAAGTTCTTATACTTTTTAGTTCTTCAAAAATACTAAGCAAGTTTTCGGCCATAACATATTGAAAAATTATAAAATAATAGTTATTTCCGTAAACACATTTAACCTAATCAGTTAACACCACACACGAATCACAAAATCACTTTGTTGTTCTGTTGCCTCGTGGCTCTCACCTGATGAGTCATCATACTGATGAGTTGCCCTGGAGTCTCAGCTGCAGTACTCCAGCCTGTGCTCGTCGCTCAATCCTCTTGTTTAAGCACTTGACGATGTATCTTGTGGAGATTGCCGCGATGACCACGATAAACACGATCATCATCCAAAAAATATAGACCGTGATATTTCCCACGTGAACTTGGACTGTCTCGGTATGCTGGTCCACCTTGTTGTCGTAGCCTAGTTGAGTGATCACGTCCTCATGTCGGACTTGTGGAGTTGGAGCAGATGAAGAAGATCCCATTGTCACAGTAGTATCGGCATAGCAACAGTACAGTAAGTTTTATTACACGCGTTAGATGATAGCTGACACCCGGCGCGGAGGCGCGACGAAAATGGCAAGGGTCGCCATATACTGGTCGGTGCTCGGAGGTGTCCGATTGAAACACAGGTTCGAGTAGTACTGATTTATTGTAGGATTAAATGGTGTTGACAAACTCTAAAGATGCACACTACATTAGATACACACTTTACATACATACACACTACAGTCTTTTATGGCATCCTGATGCTTACCTAAAAACTTTATCGAAACTTACTTTAGACTTAGGATTTACCTTTATTTTTAGAAAATTCACCTTAGATAAATAAAGTTACATTATAAACTCACTGGTATTCCCAGGGCTCCACCGTGGTACGCGGCTCCCAAACCCATGTTACCGGTTGACGGGACAATAACTCCACGATCCATCATTTCATCTGCTCGCGCCACCAAAGCGTTACGAACCCCGCGCTCCGCGCAACTATATTTTTGCAACACTTTTAGATGGGTACAAATACAATCGCTATAAATATTAAAATATTATTAAGGCTATATATATTAAAATATTATGAAGGCTAAAAATATTATTGTTTTCATAAACGTTTTGGTATAGGGTCAGGGCGACCGGTTCCTAGACCACACCGTTAGGTATAGCTGTTCTCGCTAATACTACTACTGGATTTTGTACCGCGGGGGTGTGACGGGTGAAAAACAGTTGCCAGAGATATTAGAGATCGATAAACAAGTATTTGTTCTAGAGTCACGGCTCCTATTTATGTAAAAGCTACCCGTGACACGGAGAATCCATGGTCTAAGGGGAGTTAAGGGAGTGTATTCCTCCCACTGGTCTAGGGTCTTTTACAATGTGAGGGGCCGTAGTTCACCAAGCTAACCAGCGCGGATTGGTGGCTTTCTCCTTTGAAAACTTAATGGACATCTCTAAGGATTGCAGGTTTTCTCACGATGTTTCCCTTCACCGTAGAAAGTGATAACCAACCTCTGATACGCACATAACTTTGAAAATTACAGGTGAGCGCCGTTGCATTTGAACCCACGACCTCCCATTCGACAGACCAATGTTATCACCACTAGGCTATCACTGCTATTAAGAGCTGTATTTATTTTATTAATTTAATGTATTACCTGCCCGTGTATTGCAAATTTTCACATTTGAAATAGATGTCGTAGTCCATATATTTGCTAAGTTTGGCTTCCTAAAACACATAACAAAATTAATATAGATGTGTCCTCTGAACATTAATGGAACATAAGCCATAACTAATATTGCTTCAGGCTCATCCTGTTTGAAGTTGTAGGGGCTGTTTATAGATTTTATATCACACATATCCCGCCACCCTATTAGCTAAAATGTGCAAGCAACGAGCAGGTAGCAAACGATCAGCAATAATAGCACTGACTATCATTACGTGCCAAAAAACATCCTACTACATACATACATGATCGCTTGCTCAACGCTCGCTGATTAATACTGTGCACTTCTTGCCTTGAACCTAGCGCCAATACCTATGAAGTAGCACTTCTACTGCTATAATTGCTTCTACTGCAATACCTATGAAGTAGCACTTCTACTGCTACTTCATACGTATCAACGGATACGTAATATGAATTTGCGATCTACGAGCAATTATCGCCAGATTTTTGTAATCGCTTTCCCTTTGCAAGTAACGTAATAGACCCGCCGAAAATAATCATGATTTTATAATCTACTTGGCTAGCTACTTAGTCAGAATCAAAATGATCTTGGTATTCAAAACACTTTTATTATTTAAATATTTTATTGTACCACTTTGTCCCCATTATACCTGTATGCTTTCTACTATGCTAAAGAATGTCTTTGTTCTAAGTCTCTGTGGTGACCTGTGAGTCCACTGCTCATACATGAAACTAGGAGTTGATCTTAAGAATAGATGTCTGATTTACAGGTTGAGTTGACTAATAATGATTTGATAATGACTAACACAAAGAGGTGTATGTATTATTCCGTCTTCAATCCGTTCTGCAGCTTGCTTTATTTCATTAAATGATAAGATGTGGGGTCTATCTTCATTCTGTTCTGATTCGTCCTGAAGAATAATACAATAACTTACAAATATTACTTTACATTCTCTGTATCACTTATTATTCAGACAATACAGACCATAGCTTTAGGTTCTTTTAAACTGTAGGAAAACCAGTAATTTTGAAATACCACTTTACATTATTTCAGTGATAACTTGCTGACATTTTACTGTAATGTCATGCTTGTAAGTCAGGTTGTGGAAGAAAAGTAGAATTTACTTTATACTAGCTACTGACCTCTATTTTATATTTGTAAATAGACTACAAATTAAAAAGTTACACCAAAAACAGTTTTTACAAAAATGTCTGGACATGAATTTCTCACATACATATATATTGTTAAGTGTAAAATAAACATATACCTAAATATTAAAAAGATAAAATAAAAAAAAAACAAAATTTCTAGAAATTTAAGTTTTTATTTTTACATTTAATTAAGTATTATTTTAAATTCTAATTTATAGCTAATGCATCATTTTGAACCTCTTGAGCAAGTAGAACTTGCAGATTCAACAACTTATTCTTTAACACTACTATACCCATTAATACAATATTTTCAGGTTTTAATGCTCCGGAAGATTCTACATTATAGAAAAACTTATTAGGTTTGGCTTCCCAATTAAACTCAGCTTCATATTGATCTTCATCCAGTTCTGTATGTTCACTCTTGGGCCATTCGTCTGGTTTTGGGTATAGAGTATGTCGCATTATATTGTCTGGATCATATTCAAAAGATACACCAGCTGTTGGATTCCACTTTGCATGTTCTTTTCCAAATCCCTTCTTAGCATAAGCTCTTAATTTTAACTCCTGACCCTTACGCAGTTTGATGATTAAAATCTCGTCGATTTCCCCATAATCAGCTTGATCTTCATCTCTATGACGGGACGTTACTGGAACCACTCTTGGGTCACTCGATTTTAAATCAGCTGTAGTTACATGTCTCGTTTGATCATCGGTACATTTTACATCGAGTGTAAATTCCACACTGCATTCTGGACAAAAATCGGCGCACATACAATCTCTGGAGTATCGGATTTTATCGACCACGTCGTCAGATATAAGAGGAATCAACCCTATACGATGGGCAAGAAACTCGTCACTAAGAACCGTAGAGTTAGCTTCTAACTGTACCCAGTCTATTGCCATGGTTGGAGTTTCAGCAATAAAAACACGTCGCATGCTGTTAGCTACGCTAAGTTCGGTGTCTTCAACGACGAATTTCACATTGTCGTCTGTTAACTCGGTTATATGTACAGAAGGCTGATTAGCATACGGCATTGTACAATAATGTTTAATATTATAAATCTCGTTTTGATATGTTTTTTAATCAAAATAAAAAAAACCCGCAAATACTCTTTAACACAGCTCTTTAATGAAGCGCTGTTTTGATTGTTGACAATTGGCTTTGACATATTGTAGTTGACACTTGACATTAACAAGTATAGGCTATGTAAACCACATCAGCGGTAATGTTAATAGAGTATACATACATACCAGACATGTAATTCGAACCTGGAATTTTTTCCATGCAAAAATGGCAAATTAGTATGGAAAAAAATCCAGATCGAATGTTCACCGAGTATAGACGAATATGGAGTGATTGAATCTATAATTATAATAAATACTTGGGTTCGCTCGCGGCTTCACCCGCGTGTTATGTTGATAAAAAGTAGTCTATATGTATGTTATTTCACACTACGTTCTATGCTTATGCCAAATTTTATTGAGATTCATTCCGTAATTTTTGGGTGAAGGAGTAAACAGCAAACACCCATCCATCTATCCTAAAAAACTTTCATACTTATGATATTAGTAGGATTTATTTGGCCTTTAAATTAAATTTAGTGTTTTATATTTCGATTAGCATTTTACAATAACATTTAAAAGCTATAACAACAACAGAATTTAGAAGCTACATTTTAAGAACGTGTTCCATCCGATTGTTTTGCGACAACTTGTGACGTATAGACAAAGTAAAAACATTAAAAATAATAATTTATTTAAAAAATACTGATGATTGACGTACTTTGTAAAACTATAGTAAAAACTTAATTTTATTACAGGTAAATACCGGTACTATTCAAATTGATTAATTTACGTAAATCGTTTAATTAATAATTTTGCTTTATTACAGGGAGCAGCACTTTAGATAATGAGTTCAATTAAAACGCAAACGCAAATCCCTTTATTGAATTACTATTTAAAAACATTTTTTTTTGCTAAACTTACTGGTGCAACAGCGGTCACGACGTTACAAGATTGTGCTTAAGTATTAATAGAATTTAAAGGCATTGTACCAGCGATTTTATGCACATACATAGGTATAATAAAAATCTCTGTAAAAATATTCGATTTTATGTTGTTTTTATTGAACATAAACATTAGGGAGAAAAAATAAGGGCACAAAATGTTTTAATTTCTAGAAATTAATTTATATTATTCCGTCAGTATAAAGTATTATTTACTTTTTCTTTCTTGCTGTCCCGTGAGTGTTACATTGTGCAACTGAATTATTTAGTTTGGAGTCAATCAATGTAACCTAGCTTAATCAGAAGCATGTTAAAATAATGATATACCTAAAAAGTATGTTAATCAATAAATGCAGCCAAATGTTACCAATAATTTTAAAGTTTTCAGCGATCGCTCTTTTATCGTTCTCTAATTGTCACTGCACTTTTTGAGGCGTAACTAGCGCCGATAATAATTACATGGCAATCATTGGAACTAGTACAATTCAAAAGAAACAAGCTGATGTGTCAATGTCAACTGATGTCAAATCACATTGACATGAAACGAAAGAAAACAAATCAGGAAGTCCAGAAAAAACTTTCTACTCGTAAGTCTTGTAACTTTCTAATTACCGATTATTTTGTGATAATAACTCAAGTTAGTCGCTTGTTTGCATCGTTTACGATCGATCCGTGAGTGTAAAAATCGAAAGTAAGTTATGTCTTCTTAATTAATCATCATTCTTCATACGAAGATCGAAACCGAATGAGTTGTGTTCTTGTTTCTAGATGTCCAACAGAGTGTCAAACGATCAGTTGGAAGCTCTTTTGGAGTTTCTTGCTGAGCATCCCGCTCTAGCCAAAGGTGTAGGGCTTGGAACGAGATCCAAAGAGGCTGTTGACAAACTGTGGAATGGTCTTGCCCTTAAACTTAACGCCTTTGGCTCTGGCTCAACTAAATCTGGGGAGCGGTGGAAAAAGGTAAGCTTTTTAGTTGAAATGAATATTCTGTTTTTACCTCTTTTGTCTTAGTTAACTGTTTGATGACTATTGACTACTTACTGCATCAAAACATTAATGGGCTGTTAAGTAAAGCTGATTTATTAATTCTACACTTACATGAACTATCTACTAAAAATACTTCTGTGGATGTCATTTGTGTGACGGAACATAACATGATAGTTACTGATATGGAATTGCTTAGGTTACCCTCATATAAGTTAGCTACATGTCACGTAAGAAATACTCGAAATGGCGGATGCTGCATATTAGTCAAAAACTATTTTAAATATAGAATATTAAACAATATTAATAGCCATTCTGTCAGTAATATCTTTGAATGTTGCGCTATTGAGCTGGTTGATTATCAAACTGTAATTATATGTATTTACCGAAGTCCACGAAACGACTCAATTTCATATGATCAATTTCTCTACAAGCTAGATATAATTCTAAGTCAATCTTGTTTTAATACAAAAAAGAAAGTTGTTATCTGTGGAGACTTTAATATTGACGTAAAAAAAGATAACAAAATCTCTCGACGTATAATTCAACTGATGGACAGTTTTAACCTAAAAATCGAAATACAAAAACCAACAAGATTAATCAGTGGCACATGTATTAACAACATTATGCATAATTTTACGAAAAGAAAGAGTATAATTTTAGACCTAGGTCTTTCCGACCATACTGCCCAGCTTTTTACGTTTCCGGTAAAACATTTCAACCTGTTAAAATACTGGTTCATAAGACGACGAGATTTCTCACTGGAAAATCTAAACAAATTTAAATATTACATTGCGAAACTTAATTTTTATGATGTTTATGCAAGCTCTACACCTGACGAAGCTTTTAATAATTTCTATATGGAACTTAAACTTTTTTACAACCTATGTTTTCCTCACATATTGATAAAAATCTCGTCATATAGGAAACCAAAATGGATTACGAAAGGTATTAAGCTAGGACATATAGGAAAACTCCTAATAATTACAATCTAAATATTCTAAAAACTTATTCAAAAAGGCTCAAAAATATTGTTAAACTAACCCAGAAAGCCCAAAATAACCATTTCATTAATTCATCAAAAAATAAATCAAAAGCTACCTGGTCAGTTATTAAAAATTTTACAATAAATTCATCCACTGACTATATCTCTCAAATAAAATCAAATAATAAAATCATAACTGATCCTAATATAATAGCTCAAACATTTAATAATTATTTTATTGATCAAATACACGACGCAAAATGCATAAGCAATATGACATCTTCAAATACTGTGACCTACAATAAATCCAATTCCTTATTTTTTAAATTTATTTCACCTAATGACATTGTATTAATAATAAAATCATTAAAAAACACGAAAAGTGTTGGCACAGACGACATATCACCAAATGTAATTAAACATGTCGATTATGTCATAGCCCCAATACTAAGTTACATTGTGAACCTCTGTGTTGAAAAAAGTACATTTCCTGCAGTTCTAAAAACAGCTATCATTAAGCCCATGTTTAAGAAGGGTGATAAACTGGATATAGGTTGTTACCGTCCGATTGCCATGCTCTCTGTGTTCTCCAAGATCATTGAGAAAGCAATATACAACATCCTTTACAACTATTTCGATAAATACAATATATTTGCAAAAGAGCAGAAGGGTTTTCGGAAGAATATAACAATAACAAAGCTATTTATGATTTTTTGTCTATAGTTATGGCGAATGTTGACAAAAACATCCCAATAACAGCTTTATATATGGATATCTCTAAAGCGTTCGATTATGTCAGGCATGATTTACTTTTATACAAGTTATCTAAATATGGTGTAAAAGGTAAAGTGCTTGACCTGATACAATCATTTCTGACTAACAGAACTCAGGTCACCCAGATTACCCGCATTTGTACTAAAACAAAACGCGAACATGTATTTTCATCTCAACCCCGAAATATACGATGTGGTGTGCCCCAAGGAAGCGTGCTTGGTCCACTACTATTTTTGATTTACATAAATGACCTACCTAATAGCATAAACCATCTCATGACTCTATTTACTGAAGACAGCTCTGTCATATTTACTTGTTATGAAAACAATGACTTTCTTTAACCTTCGTGTTATCACAAAGTGGTTTAATGCAAATAATTTGGTAATTAATCTGTCAAAAACAAATATCATGGGTTTTCAACAACGAAAAGACGCCTTAAATCAATTAAATATTACCTACAATGGCCCAAACATACACAATACAAAAGTAACAAAATTCTTAGGCTTGCACATACATAGATATATAGTAACCTTAAATGGAAAACTTATTCAGAATATGTTTGCAGAAAACTCAACAAATTTTCGTATGCTTTATGTATCCTATCAAAGTCTGTAAAACAAGAGATATTACTGCATACCATGACCTAGTATGCTCTACAATCCGTTATGGCATTATCTTTTGGGATAATTCTACTATGAGGGAAGACATATTTAAAGCACAGAAATAATGCTTGAGTGCAATCGTAAAAATACCCGCTAGAGAATCAAGTCAACAATATTATAAGAAATTTAAACTGTTAACCGTTCCTTCATTATACATATTTGAGGTTATGATAATTATTAAAATTAATCCTTCAATATTTATAATAACTTCTTAAATAGTAAAAGGTATTTATATCAGCTACCCTCAACAAGTGCAAAAACGACTCTTTTCAAAAAAAGCATATTTGGGTTGTCCACCAAAATATATATTGAAGTTCCAATCAGGTTCAAGATAATAAATATAGAAATATTTAGAAAATAATTTTAAAAGTTACTGATCGAGAAATGTTATTATTCAATCGATGATTACTTTGATGACAATATCAGCTACCATTGACATTGTACATATTAATTTATTGGTAATGGATTCTAATTAATGAAAAAAATATTTATCTTTTATTTCATTTTGTTAATGACAATTATGAAATTTTAATTAATTTTAAATTTATTTGTTTTGATATATTAATTAATGACACGAAATTTAAAATAATTACAATGAAACATTATTAATGTATATGTTTGACATATAATTAGATAGTAATTATTAATTTGCACGCCCTTTAGGGTTAGTATAAGAGAGACACTTTACTGTTACTATATTTAATACCTTTGTAACCTTATCTTGCAAATAAATGAATTGAATTGAAATGAGATCAATAACGACAGCAACTGATTCCAGATACACCTACAACATACCTCTTCAGGTTGGGTGACAGAAGAAGAATGGGAAACAAAATGACTGACGCACGGGGGAAAAAAGGGGTGAACTGGATCCCAAGCCCCCAGCCGGAACAGCTGAGCTTTATTTAACTGTATTGGGGCAGCTAAGAATACAAAGCCCAATGACTGGCCTGCCAGGGTATCGTAAAGCTGCGCTTTATTGAAGGATCATTATGTTCACTTATCATCAAATAACAATGGACTTCCTCGCTGACTTGTAAAGGTTGTGCCATATAGTATCATTGTCATGCCAACAGCCGAATCCTCGTATACATTATTAAAAAAAACTAATAGTATTCCCTTGTTTAACATCTTCCCTTGTGTTTACCCCTTGAAGACTCGGGAACACTGGGAGGGGGTGGTCTCTTCTCCAAAAAAAACAAAGCTGCTTCCAAACACGATGGTTTATTCACAACAATGAGAGGGTACAGAAAATAAGCAAATATCCAGATCGAACGAAATTAAAAAAAAAATACTTTAATAATAATATTATAATAATAGGTGTTTTATTTATTACTAAAGATCTGTATTAATATACTTGTGACTCGATGTGCATAACCCACTGATCAAATTCTTATAAGCCCCGTCAAATACCTCCGCTTGATAAAAAAAATTGCAAACCATTTCAATAGCCTTTTCAACATAAACTCATTATTGATTACAGTTGAACATGTTGATGCTTTCGTTTTATACGTATACATCTCAAAATTAAAAAAGAATAAGTTTGGACAACGTTACAAAAGTCTATTAAAATTACAATACAATATCAAATAGCTCATATAAAAGTTACTTGATATCACCAAAGATCCGCTTTGGAGCGTACGGGACCTACTGGTATAGGCCTTCTTAGTTGAAAGAGACTCGTACTCACTAACTGAATTGAAGTAACTGAATATATATTAAATGTGACATTTGATAGTTTTCTTAAAACCTTTGATATGAACCCCTAAACATTTTTACGGGCGGGTAATCGCAACCTTTGTGTTATTTTTGAAACTATTTTTTAAAACGAACGAAACGGTGGTAGGTTAAAAAAATGCTGACGTTCATAAGTGTATTTTTAATACCTCCATGAATAAAAAAAGTAATCTTTAGCAAATAGTGAAGAAAAAATTATCATACAAAGCAACGTAATATATTTGTTTACATAATAATATGTAATAATAACAATTATTTCCGAGCTTCGGAGGGCACGTAAAGCCGTTCCTGTTGTTATCGTTAGACAGCAATCGTCATGTTGGCCACTAAGCCCTCCACTAATTTGCATTGGAGCAACGTGGCGGAATACGCTCTAGACCTCCTCAGTATGAGCAGAGACCCGTGCTCAGTATTTGGCCATCGATGGGTTGAAGCCAATAACGTTTATTGTAAAGCAAAGTAGCAAAATAAAATCTATTATCAGAGTAAAATTATTTTTCTTTTTTCCTACCTTATTTGTACATGATTCAATTTTGATTAGCCCAGAAATATGCCTCAAAATACCAGAATAATCTTAGAACAGGCTATTAAGTCTTTGTAATTGTGTAAATTTGCCACTGGATACAGATAAAATAAACATAAAAGTTATCTTTATAGCTCTAAAATAATAAATAAGTAACCTTAGTTTAACTCAGTCAATTACGTAAATATTTAAAGTCTATTGATAGAATTTCAGGAATTATCTCAACATCAGATAACGACATTGAATCATTTTAGCACAATGTTTATAAATAACTTCTGCATATATCCACGTCGTTTATAGCAAATTCATTTTTAAAGAACATTCTACAAATGACAAGGCAAAAGATCTATTTTTGGCGCACAATCATACCTTCACAGCGCACGCTTCAATTCCCACATGTCTCTCAAAGCACATACCTATCATATTTGAATGAAAAACTGTATGCACGTTAATATGAAAATGTTTTGGCAATGTTTATTTAACTATAGAAAATGTATTTTCTTTACAATATAATATGAAGGTTATGATAAGTGTATTTTATTAGAAATTAATTTTTTTAAAATCGTTGTGAAACGTAACGCATTTTCATTATCTTAGTATTCTATATGAGAATTCTATATGAGTATTCTATATGAGAATTTTTTTAAAATCGTTGTGAAACGTAACGCATTTTCATTATCTTAGTATTCTATATGAGAAATTGTAGTAACTGGTAACGTAAAATTGAATACAATGCTTTAAGATTCGCTAAAAACGGCACCCAAAATACACTTGATCTAATGTAATATTTTAATTTATTATCGTTAGGAATATTTATTTATTGCTTGTATTAACACTGCGTAAGAATAAGAAAGGAATTATTAATCAAAGTTAATGTATTTTGCAGTCGAGTATAGTGAAGGTGAAGCGTTCATAGCCCGGCGGCTTGTTTCGGTTGGAAGTGATCGAAAAAGG
>DWOZ01000005.1:0-18158 GCA_018251395.1 Choranthus vitellius
AACATTGATTTTAGTATGGCTTTATCATTAAATAACTCAAATCCACAATAAAATTTTAAAGATGGTAAATGAGAAGACCTCTTTTCACTCTACTACAAAGGTAATTGAACTTAGTAACTGTGGTTAAGTATTTTATAGTATCAACTAGTCTATTTACAGTTTCAGTTTGAATATCTAACTTAATAAAATACTGTTTTAGGAACAATAAACAAATTTTCGCCAACACATTTTCTCGATGTATACAGTTGAACGTATTCTGTGTGTATGACATTGCTAGAGTGTGTGCATTACAATATTAAGTCCGGTTTAAATTTATAATATTGCATAAAATAATAATATCATACTTGTTATCTAACTGTGTGCAAAGCTAAAAACTTTTTCAGGCCAATTTCTTCGAAGTTGATAGTTTTAGTATTATTCCAAGTTCTAAGTACCATCTGGTATTTGACATTCTGTTGACATAACTGCAGACAACGACGTTCACAGTACCAGAGCTAACAAGTCATTATTGCACAGACTAGGTAGTTAAATATTGTAAAACATTGCAGTAGAGGTGATGTGTAAGTAGAGGTAATGCGTATTTACGCCAACAGGTTTTAAGACTAAGTATTTGCCAAAACGTTTGGCGCCTATACTCGGTGCAAATGCGATCTGGATTTTTTCCCATCCTAAATAATAGTTCTAGAAAGCCAACGAACACGTATTGAGTACTTAAGAGTAGGGAGTCTTTATAAGTAAGTTCTATTATAAATTGTATTAATATAATTGCAAAGTACTTATGTAGCGGAATTCTCAACTCTACTTGACTCACCTCTAATAGCTTCATTCAGCTTAGTAGCTGAACTATGAATGGGACGAACAACAAACCAATTTGATCAATTGAAGTTTTTATCCACATTTTAACTTCTGTGCCACGTCCTAACATAGTAGTTATATGTCAAAACTAACTGAAAACTGACACTGAAAATTTAACTGGTGACTAAGGGCCTACTGCACACACCATCAGGCATATTGACCACACTTTTGATTGGTGGGAGATATTACAATGCAACTAGCATAATGTAACATAATTAAAATCGTTCGAATGGACTAAATACTAAAAACAAAGCAACAGACTCCTTTTTTATTGGGGTTTCGAATATTCGAGCCTTTGAAAATTTAAGACCGTGGAGAGTCTAACTACCTATTGGCAATATTCAACAATAATATCGGTTGTATGTCGCATTATAAGCATAAATTAAGCTCAAATTATCGGATCATAGGGTAGAAATTATGATTACGTTCAATAAAAATAAATAAAAAGTTTAATTTAATTTTTATATAAGTATTTTTATTGTTATCAAATGGACAATTGTTGTGTACTCTATGTAGAAATTTTGAATCTTATTTGCTCTATAGTATTAGTAATCTATGTAAACTCCATTGAAAAAAATGTGAATAGTGAATGTCAAGTTGTGCTATTTTTATATTCTGTAGTTTCATAAAAAACCAGTCTCTGCAATTGTAATAACAAACTTATCATTGATTGATCATATTAGATAACGCAATAGCGAATTCATCTGTACTTCTAATCTCACAAATAGCTACGTAAGTTTCGTTGTTACATTTTATAACCCCAGTCTGCAGTTGGTAATACGTGCCTACATAGGATCGGCATTCGTCGCCTCAAATTATGAATAGGGCGATCAGAAAATGCTGGCGCGATTCAGCTTCCTTGATAGTGTTAGCTAAGCGTTACGGAGAGCCTTCATCGAGTGTTTGCATTGCCGGCGGTAATTACGACATCTTATTGCAGACTCGTACGAGTCGCGCGTCGTTCCCGAACAGTGTAGTGTTTCCTGGCGGAGTGTGTGAGACGGCCGACGGCGCCGACCGCTGGCTGCAACATTTCGCGTCATTCGGTTACTCCCAACGCGACTTTGACGCACTACATCGCGCTGGCTCACCTATCACACCGATTTTCGGCGATAATCCTGTACAAAGGTATACATTTTTCATATCTATCTCGCTTATCACAGGTTGATGACATATGTTAACCAGATGGTACTCAAGATTGCTCAGAGTTTATTATCACCTGCCTAGTGTCATAATATATTCTCAGTAATCATTATCATAATTTTGCAATTGGCATTCAATTGCACTATTACATTTAGATAAATTAACATTCCTTCTGTTTTATCAAATAATATAAAATTTTAAATACATTATAGCCTTGGTGAATTTCCACATGTGTGTTCAGTTATTCATATATATTTACCCAAGTAGTTAGTTCGGCAGTTGTGTACAATATCATAGTATTTTAATCTCGTTCTTCAGGCATGTAGCTTTACGGATAACTGCAATAAGAGAGACTTTTGAAGAATTGGGCCTCCTACTTTGCAGTACAGAACATAAAGAAACACGGGGCACCATTTGGGCTAGTGTTTTAAAGGATGTTGATGTAAAATACTGGCAAAGTCAGGTGAGGATGAGGAAAACAGAATGTTAAAGCATTTGTTAATAGTTTAAAATAACATTTCTCATTGGGATGATTTCATTTTATAATAATTAAGGAATTTTAATGTAAAGAAAAGGAAAGGGTAAAACATGCATTAAAATGGATTACACTTATTTTAAATAATACCTAGTTGTAGCTGTATAAATATAAATAAATATCTTTGGACAACTCACACGCGGCCATCTGACCCCAAAATAAGTGTTAGCTTGTACTATGGTGATCAGACAACTGACAAACATACTAAATCATACATATATTTTCGAATACATACTTATATAGATATTTACCAACCCAGACACACAGATCAAACATTCCTGCTGGGAATCGAACCCATGACCTTTGGTGTGTATAGAACCTGTATAGAACTGAATGGAACCCTTTTATGCTGCTTTTGCTAAGAAATAAAGCAAGTTATAATTTATAATGGTTTGTGTCTATTAAGTAGGTCCTATCTTCACAAGCTGAGTATTTTTAGTCTCTTCAATTTATAGAAACAGGTCTTGCTTAAAAGAGGTGGGAAAAGATGATCACCGAAATTCAATGAAAAATATTACAAAACATCCTCTCTCCTCATCATCTTTATGTGTAATTGATACTCTAGTTGATTTTCTATTTCAACATGTAATTTGAAAAGATACAAATATCTATCAGTGTGAACTACGTTCCTCAAAATTTGGCTACATAAAAATAAATTATGTGTAACTAAAACTTCATTGTACAGATATGATACAACTAGAGAGTTAAATCATTATTCATCATTATACTCATCTGAAAAATGTAATATTAATATTATTACAATTTGAAGGTCTACAAGATATCATATTATGATATATCAATATTCATTATTACTCATTTTAATATACCTGTTATCCAAAGATATGTATGAATCCATTCCATTGTGAGATGACGTTAAATTTACATACAAGTTAATTAATACAAAATTAAAAATGTTAATTACTTCATTTTATTATTCATGCTACTGAAATTAACTACCATTAAAAACTAACAATGGTAGCTTTCCTGAGATATGCCACAAAATATTCTTATATCTTTGAGTATTTCATATAATGCAGGGGTCATTGCCACATGATGCAAAATTATTTATATATAATCACTACAATGTATCTAATACTCTCATGCATGTTATAATTTCATTTTACTGACATTCATAAGTTTCATACAAGGTGAACAAATATTTGAAACCAATATATTATACATATGTATTTATTAAATATATGTACATTTTAAGCCATACAGATTTTTTCTTTGTATGGCATATGGTTTATGAAACATTGCATTGAAGTAAATATAAAACATTATTTCATAATAATATATTACATATTGTTTACAAATTTTTGAGATTGTCTTTATTATAGGTGCAAAATTTCAGTCCGTCAGAAGTGAGATAGATAATATTAAAAGCAGACTATATTTCTCTTTACTACATACAAACTTTGCCAATACAGGCCAAATTATAAGACTAAGTTATGATGAAATGAATATTTAAAGAGTTATTTGTTCACAGGTGAGCAAAGATCCAGAAGAACTATACAATCTGTGCAAGGAGTATAACTGCTACCCAGATTTGTGGGCACTACACTATTGGAGCAACTGGCTGACACCTGCTAGAGCACCAAGAAGATTTGACACTGCATTCTTCATAACAGCATTTGAAACTAAACCGGAGGGCATAGAAAGCAACTCTGAAGTAGTCAATACAGAGGTAAGCTATACATTTTGTATGTCAATAACATCTTTTAACATACAATGTGGATATGTGCATTGAAGGCAGCCAAATCAGTTATATTTAGCAGTAATGCACATTTATCATATTTTTGGCAGAAAGATTGTTTTGTCAGTTAGATAACAAATATGATTGCAGCGTCATCTTGCACTATTATGGAAAATTATCTCAATTCTATAAATTTAATTAAATTACTAAACTGTTCTTACTCTCAAAAGTAAACACAAATTATTCGATTTCTTTCAAATTTAATTATTAGGCTTAAGAAGGATTTTTTTTATATTGCAGTGGGCAAATCCATATGAGATAATTGATAGGAGCACAAAATCAGATATACTGTTTTATCCACCACAGATATATGAGCTAAATCGATTGAATTGTTATTCTGATATTGATGATCTGATAAGGTTTGCCAAGGAGAGGAGTTGCTTGGGGAATGAACTACTCTACCCTGTCTCAATCAGAGCCAACGATGGAATATTGCACCTATTGCCAGGTAAGGACATACTTATTTTCAGTGATAATGTAATTTTTTATTGGTATGAAAAATAAGTAACTGGGTAAGTTAGTAACTAGTAAATGCAAATGATAGAACTCTATACATGTCAGATGTATACTAGCTAACCTGGTTAGATGATTCTTTGTAAAAACCATTTCATATCATTTTTATAGTTTATAAGTAATTTTAAATGTACATTCTGTTTTCAGGTGATTACCTTTATCCTTCGACTGTAGACTATTATCAAACATTAATAAGAAAAATTAAGAAAAACATACAGGAGCTGTCTGAAGAGACCCAACCACATAATCGGTTTGTGTGTCAGGATACACTGCTCCAGCTAGTGACAAGGAATTATAACCCCGTGAACCATATCACTATGGGCGAGAAGGTTGTTCCAATAAAACTTGTGATTCATTAATACCAGCAGAATATATTTTTATACTGGGCCTTCCATTTGCCTTCATATTTAAAATACAACAGTATCAAGCATTCTTAACAGAGACCGACCCCATTAGAAAACCAAAATGGCAGGTTCTGGACATACATGGCCCAACAGTCAAGATGATTATGAACTCCTAGAGGTAATCGGGTGCGGCGCCACGGCTGTGGTGCACGCTGCCTATTGCCAACCGCGCGGCGAGAAGTGTGCCATCAAAAGGATAAACTTGGAGAAATGGAACACCTCCATGGACGAGCTACTCAAGGAGATTCTAGCTATGTCTAGTTGCAACCATGAAAACGTTGTGACCTACTATACAAGTTTTGTCGTGAAGGAGGAGCTATGGCTCGTGCTGAGACTTCTCGAGGGCGGTAGCTTGTTAGACATTATAAAACACAAAATGAGGATCTCTAATTGCATACACGGTGTATTCGACGAAGCGACCATCGCCACCGTCCTCAAGGAAGTCTTGAAAGGGCTCGAATATTTTCATCAAAACGGTCAAATTCACAGGGACATAAAGGCTGGAAACATCCTACTCGGGGACGATGGAACTGTTCAAATCGCCGACTTCGGTGTTTCGGCGTGGCTCGCCACCGGCCGAGACCTGTCGCGACAAAAAGTACGGCACACGTTCGTGGGAACGCCATGTTGGATGGCCCCCGAGGTGATGGAGCAAAACCACGGCTACGACTTCAAGGCCGATATCTGGTCCTTTGGCATCACTGCCATTGAAATGGCGACAGGCACTGCACCCTACCACAAGTATCCGCCGATGAAGGTCCTCATGCTGACCCTCCAGAACGACCCACCGACCCTGGATACCGGCGCCGAGGAGAAGGACCAATACAAGGCATACGGGAAAACTTTCAGAAAGATGATATCTGAGTGCCTGCAGAAAGACCCGACGAAACGGCCATCCGCGACAGAGTTGCTAAAGCACTCATTCTTCAAGAAGGCGAAAGACAGGAAGTACCTGGTGCAAACGCTGGTGTCAATCGGACCGAGTATGGAGACTAGAGTGCACAAGGCGAGCAAGCGGCAGCCGGGGACGTCTGGCCGGCTGCACCGGATGGAGACCGGCGAGTGGGTGTGGGAGAGCGAAGAGGAAGACGAGGACGAGGAGGGCGAGGCCCGCCGCGACCGGCCGATGAACCAGCTGGCGCGCGCAGACTCCTCCGACAGCGAAAGCGAATCGGAACCGCGCGCCGGGGGCACGGGCGGAGCGGGTTTCACCATAGGCTCGCTGGGCGCCGAGGACGCGCCGCAGATCAACCTAGTGCTACGTATGCGGAACGACCGCAAGGAGCTGAATGATATCCGGTTCGAGTTCGCGCCGGGCAAGGACTCCGCCGACGGAATCGCCACAGAGCTGGTGGGCGCTGGGTTGGTGGCGGGGCGAGACGCCGACGCCATCGCCGTCCAGCTGCAGCGGCTGGTCGACTCGCACCTGTTCCCCGCGGGCGAGCCGGCTGCGCGTACCCTCACCTTCCGCCTCGACTCGGCCGATCCCGCGGAGCCCGCCGACGAGAAGGGTCTCATAGGGTACGCGCAGTTGTCTATCGTCGATTAGGTTCCCGCCGATGAAGGACTAATTTACATTGATTCAGTGTTCCAGTTGAGCTGAGCCGGCAGTGATTCTAGACCATAGCCGTTCAGATAGTTTAGTAGTTACATTAATTAGTTCCTTTTAATCTGTTACCTGGTAGGTGGCAGGAATGGAATGAGAAAATATTGGCTGAGTAAGGTCGGATCAATGTAAATAGGTTTTTCAGTTAAGTTCCCGCTAATGTTACAACCCCGAGCTACGTCACGGACACTTACGCACACCTTCCGCGTCGATGCCGCGCAGTTGTCTCCTTCATTACCTGACCGCCGCTCTTTAAACTATCACTTTTGTTTAGTTTCAGCTTTTTATGTATGACCTTGTACCGCTGGCGGCCGAGGGCGTCATGCTTAATGCACCCGTCTTTTTACAACCGGTTCTAATCTTAATATTATGACACCTAAAATACTTTTTTATTTCGGTAATTGATATTCGAGGCTCGTTAGAAAACAAGGAATTAGAGCATAAGCAACATTAAAAAATTACATTTATATACAACGGCGTTCACTACTGTCTTATATAAATAGATTATATATGAAAATACAAACTTTTATTTTGCTTTCCTTTTTCTTATAGGCAGGGTGCAGTGTCCAGTGGCGGCCCTGCGCCATCATATCGTAGTATTGTAACGGCATCATGATATTTATTTATAACGTATATCGAATTTACGCTGCTTCTGAGCATCTGCGTATTTAATGGGTGGATATGGATTTAATTTAGATATAATATGTAACCTTACTGTTTATAGACGTATTTATTTCGCCGCTACGCAGTAAGACTACTGTGCAACATGTATTGACAATATGTATTATAAATGATATATATCTCATCGAACTGTAGGTTTGATCTAAAGTAGGTTTTGTAACACCTTAGACTGTATACATTAGGTATATATTCTTTTATATAAGCACCTCATACAGGTATTTAAGGAGTGCCATATTTAGAGCTTCTAAATATGTAGGCAGTTGCGAGTGAGAGCGAAACACGACCGCTTCTCACTGCAGGCTAAAGATCTAACACGGTGAACTATCGACATGTAGTGCCTAAAGTAGACGTATCTAGTAGATATACTTTTGTATTCATTGAGACTGTTTGGTACTAAAGTGCGATGATCGCGCCATCTGTTGAAGTTGTCGCGTGTCGTGTATGAGATGAAAATATGTATGTATGTACTTGTTAGATATAGTCGCTGTATAATTCCCCCAGCGGGCGGTGCGCAGTCGTTCGGCGCTCGTCCTAGCAGGCTATATAAGCACTAAGATGTTTTTTACGTTGTTATTTGTTTGTTGCTTATTTTGGAATTATTTTTGAAATAATAAAACACAAAATTTACTTCGGCAGGATGTTTTATTAAAACCTCTAGATTTTCCAAAATCTTACACTTAGGGAATGGTTATAGTCCGTTCGCCCGTATACTATGTTGTAAATCCACATGCAGTTATGGAATTTATATTGAAATAAGAAGCTTTAGCCTCATGTTTGTTGTTACAAAGGCCGCATATCTCTCGACGGTATTTACAAGAAGCATTGCTATATAAACGAACGAACGGACTACAGTTCAGTAGCTAATATAATAGTTACAATTTGTGCTCGCTTATCCATAGTTTAGTGGTCGCGGCCTACTGGATGTGTCTACGAAGCGGTTAGGTACAAACGATGTGACTTAGAAACTTTATCAAATAATCTATATACTGAAAAAACTGGAACAATTTTGGCCTCTGTACATTACAGTCAGTCCCTATAAAAATACATTTCTCGGAATATGTTAGCGTAGAGGCGCATCAACTACAGTGTAGTCAACGCTACTTGCAACCTACTCTGCTAGTGTATGCGCAATAAGCGGTTTACATATAAAAATAATATTTGTACACCAAACTTAATCTGATAGCGTGTTGGTCCACTGTGAAACAAACTATTATGGCAACACTGTTGGCCTGGCGTGTGTCGCCCCTCCGGCGCTCGCAACAAACATCACATTCACATGCGCGTAAAGTACTTAATGAATTAGCAACATGCGAGACGGGTCTCCTCTCGGGGTCAATTGTCGCGGCGCAATCGAACCTATTAAATACATTTGTTTGGCGAACGGAGTTTGTCAACAAAACTAACTACACTCTTACAAAGTCGTGCGTTACTAGTTCACTATCGACTAAAGGATTTGTACATGAACCCTTATTTGTATTGTATTTTCGTGGAAAACAATAATTTAACATTATAATATTGTAGATTGAGAGAACTTAAGATATAAGTTATGAGTTATCTATTAAAAACAATAAATAAATTGCATTATACATGGTGTTTTCATTTCAATTACTAAATTGTGTAAGAATTTTTACTGATGTGTACATAGAATTGAGATAAAAGTTGAATTATAATTAATTTGTGCCACTAAAATCCTTAAATACGAAAATGTACAGTAACAATACAATAAAATTAATAAATAATACAAAACAATTTGTTAATTATAAATATCTGTGTTAAAACACGACATAATATTACATAATATATTTGCGACAGTTTTAAAACATAAAAATAAATGCAACAATTTTGTCGAAGCTTAACTAACATATAAATGCAGGTACTTGATAATAATGACTTGTTCAATTAAAAATTGAACCGAGGAATGAGAATAATCATCTAAAATATCATTTTGCACTGTATAACAGGAATCGCCTTGAAATCAGTCAATTATTAGAATGGATTGCGAACATATACAATTTCAACCTATTATTACCGACCAGTCTGTCACACACACTTTCAAATCATTATAAGACACACTAGATTCACTACGAGTTTGCACCTGATTATAAAAATTGACATCATTATAATAACCAAGTTCTCTGGCTTGCATCACATGAAGCTATTCTTTCAACAGACTATAAAAATATGAACGTATTTGAACATATTCCCTTGTCACAAATTTTACTGATACTATTTTATTAATATTTTTGTTTGCATTAAATAAGTTAGCGAATGAATATGATCTCACCTGATAGTAAGTGGATGTACTCTCAAATTTGCAAGCGCACTAAGTTAGTAAAAGATTTTATATCGTTTTATTTTAGGAGATTGAAATAACTACATATATACATAGTGCATCATCCGCTATTTAAAAATTAAACTATTTTCGATAAAAGAATCTTAAGTTCAAAATGTGAAAAAAAAAATTGTAAAAAATACTTTCAAAGTATAGTAAAAACTAATTAAAATAAATAGGTACATTTGTTTATTTAAGTACTCTAGGTTACCAAATATCGTATCATATTCGGTACAGATTTATAATAATACACCACAGCTGAAAGCAAGTTAAAGTGCTTGTAAAGTTAAATTACGATCTATAGAAAATATTTTTTACAATAAGTGACTAGGCAAAACAAGCATCTTACCCCCTACTACACAGTCTAATAAGGCGATAGTGTCTACTAGAATATAATGTAAACAATTTCAAATATAACAGGCACATGTCAACATAATTATATTAAAGTTATTAACATCAATAGGTAAATAAAATAATTTTTGTGCTCTTACAATAACAAAACAGTCAAGTGGGAATCTCTTGATAAAAAGTGAAGCCTAATGCCGCCATTATATATTTTCAATGACATTACTTATTCAAATTAAGAACACGTTAAATCGATTCCCGCGCATTGAAATGTACGTATTTTTTTCCCGGTGTTGAATATGAATAGTTACATAACAAATTGCATATTGTACTTTTATCATAACGCCCAAGGTTAGCATAACATTTTACGCTACACTTTTTGGTCAGTGAGATTCCATTTGACCTTTGTTTTATACCGATGTGTCATGAACTGCGAACTACCGTCACGGATAATTTTTCCGGTTTAAAACGTATCTTACTTCTGACTGACTTAAAGCTTAACATGACTCTTTTGTAACATTATGTGTTACTTTATTTTTATCTACGTCTCTAAATTATTTCCTCAAATCCACACTAGCATTCCAAAAACAAATTCATTAATTAAGAAGACGAAAGTATGCCCAAAAATAATTTTATTGATTATTACTCCTATAATTCACAATTATGTGATGAATTACTTGAGCTAGATATTACCTATTTGTGTAAGTTTTTTAAAGCACTTTTATCTGGGTGTTAATTGGTACTATTTTTTCACTATTTTAATTTTAATGAGATTTTAAGACCGGAAACAATAATAATCTATTAACTAAAATATTTGATTGTAAATTTAATTGAGATACCTTGTGAAGTAGAACAAAAATCAATTCACGATTTAAAGTTGCAATCTAATACAATACATTTGTTTAACATTAATACACTAACATTTTTGTTAAATGCACAACTTTTTCTAGTTTCAGACAGCTTTACTCTTTGGAGTCATCGGCAAGTTAAGGAGCATAAATTCTTGATTACAAAAATTATATCGTTTTATGATACACCAACAATCACACATACATATATGTACATGCTAAAAATGGCATTTTTTGTAATGAAGACAATTATAACACCAGTTAAGAATAATCAAAGCGGAAAATAAAAATTAAAAATCAATACACATCTTATATCAGATCAACAAATTTATCTATATTAATTAAGATATTTAAGAAATTAATTAAAAATAAATTAAGTTTAAAATATTATTAAAACAATGTCAAAAATAAAATATAAGATATTACGAAATGTATCTAAAGATCTAAGTCACTGAGATAAAAAGAAACCAAAATATCTAACAAGGGGTTGTTGTTTATGACGTAAATTAATCACTGGAATCACAGGGCAAAAAATAATATACATATAAAAAATATATATTTTATCGAGATTCTTCGACACTATCATGTAAATATACATATTACTTAAGTTATAATCGCAACGAAATATAAGTCGCGTGCTAAAAAAATATAATTTGTGCATCGTAAAAAATAATCTAAATACTATAACGTGAGTATAAAAATTGTTGTGCGTTAAAGTAATTGCTTGTACTATATAAAAAGCGTAAAAATAACACGAAATTGTACGAAGTATACTTAAAATTATTGCGATCATTGAAATTCATTCTCAAACTAGAAAGTCTCGGGTACTCCCAAAACACGAATAGTTGTAACCTTTTGTAGAATTCGATTAAAAAAACTGGTTTCAAACTACATCGACAAGTATTAAATTGAGAACGAAGTCGAAGTAAATTAAATGCGCGTTATTAGGGTTAACTTAAAAACTACTCGTCAGATCCTCGTTCGAATTTAAATACGACCAAATGTCAAACCTGGTCCTTTCGAACAAAAATATTATCAAAATCACTTAGTACATCATTATGAGGTCACACAAAAAAGCTTTTTGAGAATCTTCTCCTTTTTTTGAATTATAACACATAGGATATAAAAATTTGACACTTCGCAATATCAACGCGACATAATCGCGTTTGGAAGTACGTAAGCGGCCGCTTATACTGAAAATACTCGACCAAATCATACATAATACATATATAATCACATGTTGATTGCACATATATGTAGGAATAACTGGAATATTTTCGTAACGTTTCACTTATTATTCTTATACATTGTGCTAGTAACTTTTTAAAATCATATCTTTAGTTGATGTATATTTGAAAAAAGAGAGAAAAATTAAAAAAATAAGTCTGATCAGTTTTGAGTTCAGTTTTGAAAGAATAATGTAAGACGTAATGATTGTATAATATCTTAATGAAGATTTTGCGTCGAAAGAAATATCGTGCATCAAATTGAATCCTATCTGGTACATATGTCTCTATTATGTGAACATATTTGTATTAAATGAAACGTTATTAACGTTGTTCATTGCTAGGCAATTAGAATCTATAAAACTCAATAAAAAAAAACATATATGTCCCACTGCTGGGCTCGGGTTTCATATCACCATACCATACCAAGTGCGGATTGTCTACGCCCATTTGAGAATTTCATGGGTAACTGTCAGACTTGAGAATAAAGGTTAAAGAAAGAGTACAGCTTCACATATCTGCTACGCTTGTCAAGGAATCATGAGATGATGAGAGGACTTCGTCGCACAACACGCTTAAGGCTGGGAATTCATAATTTTAACCGTCTACAATACATTATGGAAACATAATTTTAAACGTGGACTGACGCAGCGCATCAACCGCAAGTATTCAGTTTCCCAAAACAACTCAACATTAAAAAAAAATTAAATTTCCAAATTTAAATTCAATAAAAGCTCGTGAGTTGCCAGAACTCCCGATCGCACGCGGTCACACCGCCCGGCAGTCCCGGTATCAGGAGATTCACGTCGCTAGAGGGTCTTCGGCGCCCCTGCGAGGGTTCGTACCGCAAAACATCAAAAAAGCTCCACTACCTTTCTTTTGACGTACTCCTTCAGGGGCGCGTAGTAGTGATGTCGAAGTGCTAGAAGCTCGGGCTTGCGCTTGAGTGCTCGGAGGGGGGGCCAGTCTGTCTCGAAGAGTACGACGGTGGCCAGGGCCAGGGCGAGCCATACAAAGAGGAAAGAGGGTACGAACGCTCGGAGGAGGCTGAAGGGGCGCGGCGGAGGAGGGAGCGCGCCCGCCCGCCAGTCGTCGGCCGCGTGCGTCACATGCGTCACGTGCGTCGCGTGCGTCGTCGCCGCGGACTCCGTGGACGAGTGCTCGAACGGATCACGCCCTCCGTACTCTGTGCACGGAACTGATGATACAATTTTTTATTGGATAATTCATTAATTATATCAAATTAATTCAAAATTGATGTATGTCATTATTTTTCCACGATAATAAAATGTGATGAGATCATTTAATACTCACCAGTCGCTTTCGGCTCCTCCGAAACAGCTCGTAAATGATCGCAGCAAGCCAGAGCGATGTCCACCGCTGGGCCACTGAGCAAGCAGCCGCCATCGCACGCGTCGCTGTCGCCCAAGCCCACGCCCACGCCCACCCCGCTCTCCTCAAGCGGCGCACTGTGTGTCGACCGTGGTAAGCTGCTGTAACCTATGGAGTTACGTTGTCCATGAATTGTTGTGTAACAATCTGCCAACAACCGTTTTAAAAAGTTAAATATCTGGATAAATTAGCAGCTAAATCGTTATTATATTATAAATAAAATATTAACTCTGTCTGTTGCTCTTTGGACTTAGGTTTTAGGTATTATTTGTGCAAGTTTAATCCCATGTAACTGCCGACCTCAGAGTCGTTAATGGGTACTTAAATCTTTCCTTAGCAAAGTATCGATACAAAAAACATGCCGCACTCAGAGTCTAACTGTTACTCATTAGACTTAGGTTTTAGGTATTATTTGTGCAAGTTTAACCCTATGTAACTGTCGCCCTCAATCGTTAATGGTTAATTCAATCTTTCCTTGGTAAAGTATCTATACAAAAAACATGCCGCACTCAGAGCCGTTAATGGTTACTTAAATTATTCCATACTACAGAATCTCTTAACAAAACCTGTACTAAGAAGCGATTTACTATCTACGAATACATGTAACATTTTGTGAATTATGGGAAAAATTAATAAAGTTATTATTATTATTTAAGTGACCATTAACGACTAAGTGCGGCAGTTAGTGTGAAATCCTTCAAGACCACATACCAAAGTCTCCAGTCATGGGGGTAGATGGCGTCGCGGGGACACTGGAAGCTTTCCTCTTGCCGCCGGTACTGGACCCTTCCTCCTAAAACAATAAACGATGATATATGAATGAACGTAAAATACTATTTATTTATATTTATCCTTATGATTCAACAAATATATTTTTCAATTTAAACAAGATATACATACAACATCACAGTTTAAATTTCTTTAGAATTTTCTTAGATTGCAGTTTAAATAGTAACCAATTTAGAGTAAGATTTATGGTCCATAGCGAGATGGATTCAGTCGATGGACAAAGATAAGCAGCAGTTAATGCGGTTGGTAGAAAGATGGGTGACCGCTGGGGGCAAAAAATGATCAGCAGTTCCGTGTTTCGTAGGGCACGCAAAACCGTCGGTACATATTACTGTCGTTAGATAGCAATCGTCAAGCCATGACGGAGGCCTTAGAGCGACATAAAAACTTAGGAGGGCCACTAAGCCCTCTACCAATCGGCACTGGAACTGGTGGAGTCTTAGGCCTCCTCAATCAATATATATCAAAATATGATAATCATGTTCTGATGATGATGAAGGGTTGTGAAGCTGTCAGTACCTGCGAATCTCTTGGCGCGAGCAGACCATCCCGCTCGAGGATCTCTCGCTCGGTGCGGCCCACGTACTTGAACTTGGTGCCCCACGAGAACAGCCCGCCGCCAGAGTACACGCACGCGTCCGATGATGACGCCAACCTGAGATAATATACCGACCATGGTTATACGAGCAACATTAGTGATTAACTAAACCGTTTTTGGGGTTCCGTCGAATTTCGAAACCCTTAGTTACGCGATATCTATCAGTGCCCATTCTTCATCATCTTTTATTTTCAGGCGGTATCCTATATACCTCCTGTAGTGATAAAGTTATATTTTTTCTCCTTTCGATGTGGTATCGTTAGGCTACGTAACAAGTGCTAACTTGTAAAGTCATTATGGATTTGGAAAGACTGCTTCTTTATGTATTAAACACTTACCAAAATAAGCTTTAAATTGATATTAAAATTTTCAGTAATACAGAAAAATATTTATTACACCATAAAGGGTATTTCAAAATCAAAACAGCGTTATATAGAAAAGAAAAGGAATATGGATAGCGACGATTATGAAAAGTAAATACACTTACGTAAAAAACAACATTTGTTCTATCGCACAACACCAAACGTGGCGACACGACGCACCGCTCGGACACTTGAAGCCAACTGTGTGCTTTTTCTGAAATAAAAAAAAAAACAATTAAAGAGGCTTGGACTGAGATTACCACCATGGCCTCTCTTTCAGATTCTATTACATGCTTGCTTGCCAAGGATACCGGACATGTGCAGGTCATTGATATGCAGCAGTAACAGTGGCGGAGAGTAAGCCCTGAGGTATTGCAGTGTTATTGGCCGTCGACAGGCCAATATTCGAGCCACTTATTTTTAACATGGAATTATGCTTCTCTTGTAAACTGATCTACAATTTTTTTTTACATCAAAATTAAAATTGAAATTATATATATGTAGGATTTGAATATATCTGGTCGCCAAGGCCTACAGTTCAAATTTACCGTAGTAAGATGATTAAGATATTATCTGGTAGGACTTCGCGAAAGGATTATAATCTTTTTGTTAAGTCCGTCTGGCGAGCTACCACCCTCTTGCTTGAATTAGCCGCCAAACAATTCGTCGTGTTCCGGCTGGGGGCTTGAGAGCCAGTTCTCCTCTTTTACTCCCCTTCCTTCATCCAACATCCTGCCCATACTTCTTCTGTCTCCCGTACTGAAGTGGTATGTTGTTGATGTATCTGTCAGTTGCTGTAGTTATTGACCCCAGTTGCTTTAGCAATGTACGGTTTCCCTTGATTCTTTTTCTTCCCCGCATATCTTCCTTCCTGGCAGGCGACGCGTAACACCGCAGCCTGGTGTTATTAACGTATATGGGCGGCGGTGATCATTTACCATCAGGTAACCTGTCTGCTGGTTTGCCTGCTTATCACATAAAATTTTTAAAATATATTCAGCACTTGCTTAAGAGCACTTATTGAGTAAACATAGAATGGAATATTAACCATATTACAGTTGAAGAGTTCCTTTCGGCGTTTCTTCGGTTTATTTTGGCACCTTTCCAAAACAGAAAATTCAAAATATTTGACATTCACAAATGTACTCAAAAACACCTCCAAACTACACAAAACAAATGACCAATTTTAAATTAACTCTAACTGACTTACTTAAAATTCCTACTTATATCATAAATATATAAATGGGAAATATTGTGAAATGGACGGATGAAAGTTTATCACACCTTCACGCAAAATCTACTGGACGGATCTGAATGAAATTTGAGACAGAGGTAGATTATAGTCTGAAAACTTTCTTCACTTTTTATCAACGTAAGTACTACGCGGGCGAAGCCGCGGGCTGCCACAAGTATTAACATGTTTATAAACTTACTTCGGGGTAATTAAGGTGAACTATGAACATTCGCCCCTCAAAATTTATCTTGTGCACCTCCGACCATTTGAAGTGGTGAGTCTTCCGACTGCCTTGAAACGTTAAAATGCCGCCGTGATTGATTCCTAAATACAACTGATTTCCTCTATGGTCCTGTGGAATAAAGATAATCAACTTAATACCACACTCAAAGTCGTTAATGATTACTTTAAACATTAACATAGATTTGCATATACATCCTGTTCTAAGGAACTATTTAAGTAACCATTAACGCCTCTATTACGGCAGCTTAAATTGTTTTCAATACTTTATCTATTATTACAAGGTTTTAGGTGAAAAGCATTCTTATGACGAAAGGTTAATATAAATCGAATGAATATTTGAATAATAAAAATCCTTGGGCATGAGTTTTATACGTAATTAAGGGTAGTAAGTGCTATCTGTAAATGTGGGTTGGAAAAATAACTCCTTGGGAGTTTCTTGCCACTTCTTCTTCCAGCTCACCGTAGGGATTTGTTGAAGCGATGGCGTAGTTTGACTTTCGAAAAGTGTTTGTAACAACCAACTTCAAATAAATTTTATTTCATTTCATACTTTTCTCAACTACAAACCTTGTAAACAATCTTTGTCTCAGAGTAATCATTTAAAAGTTGATATTTTGACAATATGCCATTGATTAGTGTGTAGCGTGACGGTTTTATAAAAAACATGTAACATTGTCATATTTGTGATCCACTTTTTAAGTTACAAAACTAGTACGGGTGAGAGAAACGGACTGTATATTGTATTTATTTCGCTTTAAACTTCCTGGATCTTGTTCAAGCGGTCCTAAAAATCCTAATCTTAATTAAAGATAGCTAAAGAAATAACGAATACCTTAACAGGATGAGGATCCACTCCATAAGTGTCTAGTTGGCAAGCTATCTTGAGGAAGGACCTCTCGGCTTCCTGAGTAGAGAGGCCTTTGACGCCGCCCGTCCCGCCCGGAGTACCTTCCACTGGTTCTCTATGTAACTCCTGGAAATTAGATAAGAATATCATTCCCATACATGTTGTACTAGCATTTGGCGAGAAGGCTAACAGAAAGGATTTCGTCATTATGTCCTGGTCAGTCAAAGAAAAGTTTCATGCCGCCTGAAAACCTTCCACAGATTAACGGCTGTCTATCTCCCAACCACTTTTCGACATTTGATTAACATGTATAAAATATACAACTTTAAAATGAAAGTTCATGCTCTGCTGTCTGCTAGGCTATCGCTGTAAAATTAAGCACTGTATGTAATCTCTGCATATGACAACGTGTATGTACATTTTATGTTATTACTTTTCTATTATCTATT
>DWOZ01000006.1:0-17465 GCA_018251395.1 Choranthus vitellius
TTATATGTGTTGGTGAATGGTATGGGAGGAATGGCAGTGATAGCCTAGTGTTTTGAACATTGTTCTCTCGAACGGGCCTGGCTCAAATCCTGCGGCGCGCACCTCTAATTTTCAAAGTTATTATATGCATAATATTCGTTGATTATGCTACGGCGAAAGAAAACATCACGAGGAAACCTTCACTAAACTTCTCCATTAAGTTCACGAACGTGTGTGAAGTCCACCCATCCACAGTTGGCCAGCATGGTTGACTATAGCCTGTACTCCTCACATTATGAGTGGAGACCCGAGCCCAGCAGTGGGACAGTTATGGGTTGCAATGATGGTGAATCTATTTGTTCGAGAATCCGTTATTTTACTGGTCTTTATATTTGCTGATCTCTTTACAGTAAACCCACAGATATGTTACAACTTCTCGTACAATTAGGATGATTCTGTTCATTTCACTTCTGCTTCAAAACCTCACATACGGTATTATATTGAGATCGTCGGGGCTTCCAAAAGAAGCCCTTCACCTCTATTGTTATACTACTGAAAATACATTTTCAATGTCAAGTTCTGTCTCATAGTCCGTGTTTGATATTTCATACGGACTTATATGATGTAGATACTGGTTGTACTATCATAACTACATAATATTATTTATCAGTTGTTTTTTGATGCATATAACATAAAACACAATTTATTACGTCGTCGTTAAGAATCAGTTCATGTTTTGGAACCGTATTGCATTTGAAATACAGCGTTCTGTTTAGGGATTTGAAAGTAAAATTAGAGGAACAATTTATATTTGTCTCTTTTCATTTATCCCTCTCTGTCAGTACGACTGCCTATCTGTAGTCTGCTTATCTGCTTTACAGCGCCAGTCTATTTTTTGTACAATACTTTTAACTCCCTAATGATCCCTCCCTAAAGATCGTCATTTTTTCATTGTAATTGAAAAAAATCTATACCTATATTTATAGGTATAGATTTTTTTCAATTACAATGAAAAAATGACGATCTTTGGCATGATTAATGTAGGTATATTCAAATAAAATCGACGGTATTAGCCGAAAAAAGAAAAGAGAATAGGAATTGTAATTTATGTGCGATTATATTCGATTTAATTCTGATGCAGTAGGGTAGGAAAGCAAATTGGTGTTACTAGGTAAATTTTGTGACGTTATTCGCTGGTTAAGTTTAACTCAACCTAATTACTTGTAGAAACCTAATTGTTTTTTAATCATCGAAATGTTCTGTCGCGTAGTGTGGCCTTTCAGTTTTATCTTTCAGGTTTAAATAAAGTTAGTGGTGTTTAAATTACTAGTTCTATTATCATATAATAGCTTCTGACAACGTAAAAACATACTTAAGTCATTATTCCATTTGCAGTAAATACTTCCTATTGAAGTTAACTGTATCAAATGAAACATACATACGATGTAATTGTATTCATGCAATAATAATTTATTGTATGAATATTGCAATTTAAATATTTTTTTCTGATAGCACAGGTGCCAAAAAATATTAGAGGCAAGTTTATATGTTTAAAGAAGCATATCTCATAATCCTTGTGTATAGTAAAGAGCTGAAGACGTGGAACTATTTTATCGATATTCGGTATTCCAGGAATAATATACAAAATGAATTCAGTGACGCATAAAATGGTGACATTTACATAATGTTACCTTGTTGATCCGTCTGGACACTTACCATTCGTAATTTTATGTCACAAGCTACTAGAATACTCTTGGCCTCGTTGCTAGTATCCAGGATTATCTTTAGGGCTGTAAAAATGACCTCATGAAGCTCTAATGTAACTTGGCATTAAATTTATTACAATTGGGGCAAAAATACGTTATACGTATTCCTTAGATTCCTTTACCTCTATCCTTTTTTATAAATTTTACCTTAAATTTACTTCATATTTAAAAAATGTCCTCAATTCTAGCGCCCGCATCATTCAATTTATTTTGCGTAAAAGTAGCTATGAACCACAAAATGTCTTCATTTTCTTACTTATTTTTTTCTTAATAATAAAGACCGGTAGAAAACCTTGGATGCTGTAATTACTTAGTAGAGCCGTCCTTCGAAGCGCATTTTAGGTCTTCTGTCCCTCTTAAATGTCGGTGATTAGATCTTGTTAAAGATCTTTCTTTAACAAAAAGAACTATTGCGTCTTTCATTTAATAAACATCGTGACTGTTGCGTCAGATGTTTTTATACGACATAGATCAGACGTACAAAATCAACACTGTCTGCTGTGTCTCAGGCAAAGGCCGTAATGAAAACTCTCAGGGCGCCGCCATCAGAGAAATTTACAAGATCAACAATCTACCCGCCATGATTCATTATGATTTGAGTGTCTTATTTTATTAGACTCGTTTAAACTTGACTGTCGTAAACGTAACAGTAAAGTGAGGTGATAGCGAAAATAATGCTGATTTTATAATGTTTGTTTTCGTATTTTATTGTGTAACTTCCCTCATCGATAATGTTTTCAAAGTGTTGTTTGAGGGTATCAGAAGGCGATAGGCCTATTTGATTCTGGAAATTACACGGGCGTTTATTATATCTTTTTAACTGCTCTTAATGGATTCAATTTTTTTTATGTGTATTGAAAATGTTTTGACGACGTAATGTAAATTCTTCGTAAAACCTAAATAAAAAGAACCAGGTTTTTCCTATAAGAAAGAATCCAACACGACGCACCATGCACTCCAGATTTAAATGTAACAATAGGTGAGGACCTACAAAAGACTTAAGAAGAAAATAAGTGGTACTAGCTAATTTAAAACTGGTTGTCATTAAGCGCACACGCCGTCCTAATCTCTTGTAATAAAATAATGAACCAAATTCCAATTCAAAGTTTCAATATCCACGGTGGTAACGCGTGACCAACTTATTATCTTGGCATGAGACTTCGTATTTATTTTCTTGTCTCGGAAAATTATTATAAATGTTTACATTTTTTTATCTTAGGTTATAAAAATATTTTTTCATTTTGCTTTTTTAATGAAAGCATTCAACGTTGTTATACAATTTATTGCAACAAGACGCTTTCTGTAGGTTAGCATATCTTTCCACAAATTGGTTTTACACTTTGCAGTTACCTCAGCAGTAGTCTGCTTACTTAGATATATCTTCATTGCTTTGAATTACCAAGGTCACGTTTTATTTAAGAAGATTAAACATAAATTAGGTAGGATTTGTGATGGCAATTCACTTACGATGTTTTTGCTCCATAAATTGAAAGAACCATTTTGCTGAACTTACCAGACGATCAGTGGTTAAGGGACCATTAACAGAAGTAGACTCGGCTCGCCTAAGGCCGTAAAAATAAAACAACTTGAAACCAGTTCACGATTCTGAACTCTTAAGTTTGGCTTACTTCTCTCCTAAATGCAAATTACATTTACTCGAAAAGTGACATAAATTATGAAAGAATTCCTTTTTTGTTTGTTTTTGTATACAAGCTATTGTTTTTTGGTTTGGACTGTCATGAAACCCGTTTCGTTTAAAACCGTCATTGGCAACTAGTTAAGAATTCACGTGTCAGCGATGATTGTCATGAAGGTCGTCTTCATCAGCGAATGAAGTGTCGACTTTGTTAATAGAAACAGATTTGGGACTTGACGGTAGTGACGTAGATTAGGAATAAAGAAAACTATTGACTTGTTTGCAATAGGTCACTTTAACTATTATTTATGTATATTTTCCAAGGAAATGAGATCGACTACTCGTTGTACGGTAAAGTAGGAACTTGTTACTAATACACGATCGACACCATAGAAGTCGGTACTGACTGGAATTACTAAAATACAAGGAGCTTTCTGAACTTTAGATATAATAAAGATATGTAGATCAGATATGGCCTGACTTCCCTACACTGCACTAATTAGGATCAATCATAGATGAACTAACAGTGATTTATAAGAATTAAAAAATATAGTTGGTTAACAATCTGCGATTTTACATACATCGGTACATCGGTTACCACGCGCACCGTTTCTAAGTTAAAGGTGTATTAAACGTTGCAATTATTGTAAATCCATTGGAAAATTGACAAAATATACCAAACACAAATAATTTCTACAATTTTGTTAAATATACGCAATAATAAATTTTACTTTCACTTGAAATAGACGTTTTTTTATTTATGGTTTATAACTGTGTAAATAGTACAGAGTAAATAAATGAACCGTACACGTGTAAAATAGCGTAGCATCATCATCAAAAACGTTTGAGAGTTATACAAACCTAGCTATGCAAATGTTGTGCAATCTTTTCTCGGAGCAATGTGATTTCGAGCAAATCGCAAATATTGTAGGTATATCAACAAGCTGTCTTTCGTATTACTAGCCGCGGTGCTTGGCATTAAACCAAAGATTATTCACGTAAAAAATAACACTTGTTTCACTTATAATGTGAAATTTTAAATAATGCGATTGAATCAGTTATGAATTAAACTAGTCCTAACTAATTATTTACCAAAGGACTCGTTCCTGACGGTAAAAATTCACAAAGCGTGCAGTTAAACGCTCACTACATTGTTTGAAATTTTGATGTTGTTGGCGAGTTTTCACGGGAGCTTTTATCGGCAAAAACGTGTGGAATTTTTTATTGGAGTTTCATACTAAGAGTTTTCAAAATTTTTTTCACTTGCCGTGGGTGGGTGAACTTTCTGTCTGTGTCGCGTGACTTCCTAGCGTTCCCGTTTCTTATGTTCTCTGAAACTTACGGGCCGTGATCACGCCATTCGATGGACACGATTGAGGTCTGTAATCCGTACTAACTTATACTTATAACGTAAGCGCAATCGACGTTGTTATTTTTATTTGTTGGGAGCTGCGCGCTTTGTTTTCTTCAGTCTCTTCATCTACATCATTTTATTTTCTTTAATCTAAACAATCATCTCTAGGCCTGTGGTATAACAATAAAAATATATTTTCCTGTCTACTGCCGACTGAGCTACGGTCGTCATCGCTAAGAAGATTGCTTACTTGTTTGCTTTATGGGTACATGTTGTGTATTTCCTGAACATGGTACACTGCTAAGCTCTCAATACAGTCTCTACCAGCTAACCCTTTGACAGAAATGTACAAAAGAACTTTTTACAAAAGTGATATATTATCCCGTACAACAATGGCACTTATGTGTTTCTGAAACAGATACATATGGTCATTTAATTAATATTAACAAACGTATAATTATTAGTTAATTAAGTTAATTAAATATTATAGCATTGTTTAATAGAACTAAAAAAACAAGGATAAAAAATGTTTCATAAAAAATTAATACCAAGTATATTTAATAATACCCGAATTTACCAAGTTACCATAGTCACGGGGAACTTTCTCGTCGGTTTTCTAAGAAGAAATAAATTGGTGTTACGCTCGCAGGGTACGGCATAATGATCATCCCCAGCTATATATCTTGAGAAACATGACTATTTTAATGTACCGTGAATTTTTCATTTTATTGTAAGTATTCCGTAAATCTAATTTTTAAATTTATAATGTCGCACTAGTTAGTTTTGGATAATAGAAGAGGACTCGGAATATTGTCTGATGTAATCGGAATATAATGTGAAGTCGATTTATCAATGTCTTTAATATAATTATTGAAAAATGCTTCTCAAATGGAAAATATACTAAGGCGTAGGTGATTGATGAGCCAATCCAGTATTGCAAATAGCTTAACTGCATAAGATTTAAGTATTAAGATAACCTACTAGGTTATCAAAACTATACAGAAATGGACCAGATTCGTGTATAAAGTGACATAAGAATTAAGGACTGGAGAACTTGATCTTTGTATTAATTCCTGTGAATAATACATGCTTTATTAAAGCTAATTAAGTTATTAGAGTAAGTATACAATTAAAAAAAAAACTAAAATTAGAATTAAAAGTGCTTTTAGCATTCGTGGATTAGGCTTAGTGGTTGTTTCAGTTAAGATCTGTGCTGGATTGGACATGAGGCAAACATAGATTATTGTCATCATTTTAGGTAGGATGGATGACAAACCCTTCAGGAAATATTCAACATAAACCTTAGCACGTAGCGTCTTAACGCCTGGGTCGGGGATTGATTTTTCTTTTAAAGCGATCAGGCTGAAGGTAACACTCGGCCTGAAGTTTGAGTTATTGTTAAACTAATTACTAATGCAAACAACAATCTCTTAATATTACGTACAACGTGCTCTCGTTTGTAGATCACTCATGAAGACTACTTACACAAATTTGACGCGTAGGATTGATGCCGGTCGTTCAACTTTACAAAATTCTGTGGATACAATTAAAAAGTATTTTCCTCCCTTCATAGAATTAAATTCTGTTCTATCATCAAAAGCCTTGTTTTTATAAAAGTTATATAAATCCCAAAGAAAGTAATAAAATGAGGGATCCTTTTGTTGAATTATTTTTTCGATATCTTCTTTGAATCGGTTCCTCAGACTTATCGTTTTTTTCAATATCCTTTATATTGATTGCCGGTAGACTGATCAAGAATATCTGTTTGTGTTTTTAAATCTTAATCTAAGTATAATATTCCTTTCCTGATATTGTGACACTGATATTCATTAACAAAAATTCAAATGTAAAATCCGCATACTCAATCTGTCGTGTTACTTTACGGGACGCACATAGTTAAAAGTCTAGAATAAAGTATGCCATAAGTAAATGAACTTATCACAAGGCCGTAAAAATAAGTATATATTAGTACAATAATGATTTCGTGTTTAATGAATTGGATGGCAGACATGGCGAATGCCAAGCTAAGAGCGCTTTTTGTGGAGAAATGAGCAACGCCTTACCGATAACTTTTTGTCTTGGGAGTTAAATAAAGAAACAGAATACCGTTTTCCAGCTACCGGCGAAGACCAGTTTGTCTTGTAGTTAATTAAAGACTCTCGTGCTGAAAACAATGTTTAATTCAATCTAACTATTATTTACAAAATAAATTTTACATTTAGTTAATAATCATTATTTTTAAAGTAATTACTTTTTTTCTTTGTACAGTATTCTCCAAAGGACAATGCGAGACTGGACAGTATCGCTTCCTGGCGAAAACAGGTGGCTATGCCTGGGTTCAAACTCAGGCTACAGTCATCACGGACAAGCAACAGAAGCCAGTCAGCGTGGTGTGCGTCAATTACGTCATCAGGTAAGTTTAGTAATAAGCGGAAAATATCGGAATAACTTATTCATTTTGAATTAATATTTCAGCTTAAATTTGATAAAAATAGACCTTTCGTGTCTATAATGTATTAATGGTAAGTAAATTCTTTTGTTATTTAAATCTGTATAATTATGTATTAATTTATTTTTTGAGGTCTGTCGCTTTTATAGCGATACTGTCTGCTATCAACCAATATCGTTTCCATTATATCATCTATTATATTACAACCGAGTTATCTGGATGACCCACTCCTTTCTTCACTTTTATTAAAGGGTCTTTCGCTATCTTTATTACGTGAGTCACAATTTCCTTCGTATCAATTATCACGAAGGTTGCTACTATACTATAATAATATGAGCTATTGCGGTAGTTGTGACCGGCACATAGTAAACTAGTACTTATTGAGGTACAGTCAAGCGTTAATAGTAATAAAGTTAGTATACAATACTCATTTTACCATGCGGTATAATATCCAAGGCCTCCGTTAGGTGAGGTGAGTAGTGCCATCTGTATGCCATTGATGGATTACTTTTATAAATCGTTACGTTTTCGAATGCTTCGCTCAAAACTATTAGAGACCCATGCTCGGTTAACAAACGGGTTTGTGCTACCGGTTTTATAAATGATTACAATACTTTTTTAAATACTTGACTCAAAACTATTTCAATGACTACTCGTTAACCCACTTTGTGGGCTAGGTAAGTCGCCTGCAGCTAATGTTCTAATTTTCTCTGCCGTGGTCGTTACAGTCTATACATATATGGCTGTGGAAGGCAATTATTCGCATGCGGGCCTTAAATAAAGCCGGAGAAGAATCCAAAACTGCGTATTTGAGCAAATTGGTCCCCCATGGCTGATTACATTTTATTTAAGTATTGCTGTATTACAATAACGCTTTGTCTAGACACGTTAATAGCGGCTTATGTCGATTCTGAGTGATTAAACAAATTATCCATCATCGGTGGCTCCAAGTAACACACACTCCAAGTGAAAGAAGAAATTCCGTTGGCAAAAAAACCGACTTTTGGATTGACAACTAACACCTCGACCTATCAACATTGGGACCATTGCTCAATACTGGGCAACTAATGGGTTGAAGCCAAGCTTTGTAACGTTAAGCCAACGCTTGCAAGTGATCGATAGTGTTAACCAAGTTGGCAGTTTTATTGGTGATTATTTTGGGGTATATTTTGTTTGGATATTGCGTGCGGGGTTATATTAAACAATAATTGACGTAGTTATTATTAGCTATCAAGAATTAAAAACTTTCGACATTTCCATTGCCCATTAACTCTGTAGCCAAACTCCGTTAGCTTCAACCTACCGATGGCCCACTACTGATCACGGGACTCTTCTCATAATGAGGAGGCCTAGAGCATACTCCACCACGCTGCTCCAACACGAATTGGTGGGTGGGTTAGTGGCCGACCCAGTTGTCGGAAGTTTTCTATGCCGCCCTAAGGCCTCCGACATGGCTTAAGGATTTAAATCAAACGGAAACGTTCATGAAATGTTAGCCACTAGCGGTCATCCATCCTCCTACCGGTCGCGCCCGCTGTTGCTTAACTTTTTCAATCGCTTCCAACCGAAACAAGCCGGGCTACGAGCGCTTAAATAATTGAGTCCCGGTTCTCGTATTTGCAGTAAATAATGTTTTAAAATGAAACTAGAGAAATAATGTTTTGACATATGATTTAACATTACTTTAGGTGACACACCCCCAGAATGTTAAGTGTAGCTAGGCTCGATCGATGTTAGGCCAGACAATAAAGAAAGGTGTCTCGAAATCTTTGATCGTGCAGTGCGGAGTCTTATGTAACAATTTGCCCTCCAGTTAACCGACTGCGGTGATTCAGGACCGACACAAATCCCTTTTTTCTCCACCATTTACTTTATGTTCAGTTACAAAATTTCATTAAGGACAGAGATTTTTTATTTTGTCAGATATATTGAAACAGTCTTGTATTGTAAGTTAATTTTATGTTTCTTTTATTGTACGTTGTTGACTAATAATTGACACTTGGCTGTTTGGCTGTCTCTGTCACGGTCATTTGTCTCAGTAACTACTATCGTTATCGCCTTGAATTTTGGCACCATTCATTAGCCCACGTCTATATTTGTTAGTACTGTTTGTAATATGTGACTATTTATGTTTTCATTGCTTATTGTTTCATCTCGATCCTACTGAAGTAAATTGTTTCTATGGTATTATTCATTATTTCATGTCTACGTCAAAAAAAATATGTGCATCCAAATTTACTTTTTGGATTTTCGTGTTCGTATGAAATCACTTTAGTTTATCAGAAATTGTTGCAAAAGACGTCGTGTATTTTCGTATCATGATTAAGTAGGTTTATTTAATATACAAAGTTCATGATAGCTATTGCTGTACTTTGTGACGCTATCCTATTATTATGTTTACTTTGGTTATTGAAAATTGTAATAAGGCAAGATTATGTAATGATGGCGCTTCCAGAAGGAACTCTGAAACTTGTAGTATTAAATCCAACAAGTATGCACTTATCACATTTGCCTTTATTGCAGTAAATACTTAAGTGATTAATACCTAAAATCATTATTTTGTTTTTCTTCTAGCATTCTATAGAACTTATCTGTTAATAGCTCGATAAGTGGCAGGACAACGATTGCAAGGCCTGCTAGTTTTATTAAATTGTTTTGTCTAGACAAACTGATCTACATAAGTGTTACATATAAGAGACGAGATTGACGTATCAGTAATTTGCATTGGTACATTTCTTGGCACCTATTAAATTGAACATTATTATGTGTATATGCACAATGTTGCAAGGATAGGTGCGGCAATAACAATAAAACGACTGTTATAAAGTGGATTACACAAGTATTTTTATATCTCCTACCACTACACAAATAATTCTTCCCGGTAGCGAATGTTTTCTTAATATTTGCTTGCATTAGAAACGATAGTAAATTCTATACAGTAATTACCTCTTAGATTTTTTGTAAGTTTTCAAAAATCGTTTCTGTATTTAAACATCGTTTTCTTCGTATATATATTAGGTTACAGGGTTTTGGAAGATTTTTGATCTAAAATTGTAAAAAGAAAACTTTAAGTTGGATATTTTTTTTTGTCATTTTGATGTAGGTTGCTTGGTGGTTTAATTATTGTTTGTTTTTCGGAAATTATGAAGAAATCACTAACCAATCAATAAGTTGATACCAAGCATGTTTAAATGAAAGTTATTCCCGAAAATACTTTGCATTCCGGAAAATGGATTTGATCCCACGGGATAACAAATAAATGTGTAGAGATTTTGTGAAAAGGCAAAGTGTGCAATAAATGAATCCCTTCGTTTGCGGACCCGACATAAACTTGGTCAAGTTTTTACGTACGACCCAAATATCCGATCGGTAAATTAGAAAATCAACAAAACATAATCGAAATTGGTAATAAATAGTGTTACTAATACCTAAGTTATGGACACTCAAACTAAATTTGCTTTCTCGTCGTCGCTTCCTGAGGTTAACAACTGAATTTCTTTGTTGATAAGAGTGGAATTGTTTCCCAGCGGCTTTGTTTTTATAGCCCATAGCCACCAACCCTCCGGATTTGTTTGGTTGTTACTGTCGAGGTCACGAAGCGAAATAAATTTCTTTTACTGCCGCCAACGTATTATTATCATTTTGTTTTTCGCTATTTATAACTTTATTGGAGATATTATGATAAACACCCGGGTTACTAATGTTACAATTGAAATACTAATTGGTGTTATTGGTCATATGAAGCGATGGCGTAGTTTGACTTTCGAAAAGTGTAAAAACCAACTTTGAATAAAATTTTATTTCATTTCATGCGTCATTCTGATCTTGTGATTTATATTTTTTTACTCGGACTTCTCATTCAGGTCTAGTTGACACAGTTTCCTTACTTTGCCTGTTCTTTGTAAGTAGGTAAGTAGGGTTTCATTAAAATTAAATCGTTCACTACCATGACGTGCCCCCATGACATCACACCACTGACATCTATCATTCAATCCTATTATATTTTTTCTCATAGTAAAGCTATAACGTTGCACGTTGGCTTGACAGGCATTTATATTACATTCGTCTTGGTAACTGAACTTTACATGATTCACAGATTTTATTCTATTCATGCTTATTGAATTGACTAGACGTTCCAATACCCATTTGTTTATTGCATTCAGTAATAATTATATTATATATCATCGTGTATTATTAGTTTTATGGACTATCCTGAAGATGGATGCCATTTGCTACTTGACGATTTTACTATGGCTTACCTACTCATTATCTCACACATTTTCATTTTTCCTATTCCCTATTGTTACGTGTTACCACGTGTATAACACTATCGCGATCACAATAACAATTTTTTATTAGTACGCCCACAATCACTTCAAATTGATTTCGATCATTTCTAATCAACATCTCTATTATTGTTCTGCTATAAATAACTACAATACCTACTAATTTAAACTAATAGATTCTGACTGCTTCATACTTTGTGAGTCTTTAAAAAGTTAACATAAGATTCAAAATTATGGATAAAGTAAAAATTTTCGGGTGTTCATGTTCTTTTTAAGTTCCTGCACCGGACCACAAAAGAACTTGTAGGACCAAGAAATTTTGTATAATTTCATATTTTTGAGTTCAATGTTCGAAGTCCTACTCATTTTTAAATTCATTTTATGAAGTAAGAAGAAAATTTGCAGTATGAAAATTAATATTTCATAAATTGAATTCATTTATCCCAGATACTTCCATTGCACTGGCATTTCATTTGTACTACATGTTAAAGAAATACATCTTAAGGAGTTACCAGGAGAACAACACTCTATCAAGTTTAATTCTTTTATTTTCCAAGCCATAACTTCTAAGAGCCTCGAGGACTACTGGCAGACTTTGGAGAACGCTCTTACTTGACTTTTCTTTTCTCTGCGAAATTCCACACCTTTTTGTAATACTTATTTTGCATTTTAACGCGAAATCCACATTAAAAAACACAATTCAAAATATTTATCATATTTACTAATATTAATACGGTTACTAATATACTATAAATGCGAAAGTTACTCAGACTGTTTGTCTGTTATGCTTTCATACCCAAACTATTAAATATAACGTAATTTGAACTGAGATAGACTTACCTTAAGAAAGAATATAATATGCAACTTTTTATCGCTTAAAGGGCAAGATAATATTCTAGCGTTTTTTAAATTAAGAACTGAGGGTGGGATGAAATAATTGTTTCAGTATACTTTATCTTCTTATTTATGTAATGTTGACATAGTCTTCATGTTTTTTTTTTCATATATATTTGGCTCAGTAAACCGTATTGTTGTATTTCAAAATCTTGAAATAAAGTGTTTCCAATCGTTCCTTCCTTACAAACGAATCCGTTATATCAGGTATGTTTAGATTAACAAAGTTCAATATAGCGTTAAATTGCTTGCTTATCATAATATCACGGAAATTTATTATAGTACAATTAGATTTACTGCGCCGTTACCATTTGTTTACTTTGCAAATTTTTGATTTTATTGTGTGATGCAAATATATTCTACATAAATTATGTTGAGGTAATAATAATGTAACTGCCAGCTTTTAATTTGTGTAACGTAATGATATGAACGTGTACTAGTTTAGTACTGGATACAAAGTTTCCTTGTATCTGTTTTATTGTATTATTTGTTTCAACAGTGTATCACATGCTTGTTAGTAGTGCTATCGCCGATAGCTTAATCAGCTGCCTTCAAATTAATATAACCATAAGATTATTAAAGTCTAAGTGTTAATTGGATAAATGGAAAATTTATCTTATCTGTGTTGACTACAGCTATGAAAACAGCAAGAATATCAAAGATCAGATCATATGTTATCACATGCAAAGAGGGTTGATGGGTTATCTTTAATGTGGTTGCTAGGTAAATTCTTCCTGTGGTGTTATCCCTTTTACTATGTCTACATACGAAAGAAAATGATGACTTTCATTTTGCATGAAATTCTAAAATTATTCGACTTTGTCTTGTCTGATACCCATACCTTCTTCATTATTATTAGATGTGTTAAATCATCTAAGAATAGTTTCTGTACAAAACCTTGTGCTAAAATATAACGCTTGTAGTAATAAACCTTGTCCTAGGTAGTAAGTTATAAGTTATATTAAATTCTAATCCAGAACAAAGCGAAAGGCACAAACCATGAACTGATTACTTACGTTAACGTAACACATGTAAGACACGTGCCTTGTAATTTCCTTTGCATTTATACTTGCTTGTATTATATGCATGTACTTTGTGCCACAGAGTATTGTGTTCTACAGAAACGTTTTAATTAAGATCTGTTCTACAGTCTAAGTGCTCCATTTAACATTTTATTCTAGTCAAAGCTTTCCATTATATACATTGTATAACATTACTAGATATCTATCAAGTTCTTTATCACCTACCATTCATACATCTTTATAATTACGCTGGTTATTGTAACTATCTTACATTTCTATTTCTTCATATTTATAGTGATGCATTACTCTTTTCATTATTTTTTTATGGAAGGAACTGAAACAGACTATGTTGTCTGTCTACTCAATTAATTAGCCAAGTGATGGTATATGGTATTAACGTCATCAAGAAAGGCATAATTAATATTTTTCTGGACAAGAATAATAAAATACTAGTTCTTCGAGACAAATATCCTCGTAAGTTAGAATTACGAGTGTTAAAGTGCTATTTTTTAAGTAATCTTTGTTGTGTTCCTTAATCTGTATTATGATTAAATCAGGTCTCAAATTGGCGACATGTTGCTGCATAAAATGTTTATTTTCAAGCAATAAGTGGGTCAATGCAAGTACGCGTGACTCTATACATATGTAACTGCTGCATTAGAAGGGCCACGTGTGAATATTATTAGATTTAAATCGTGTCTTGGTCGGTGCTAAGGATGGTGATCTATATCTAACTCACGAATTTTATGCAATAAATGAGTATGGTTTAAACATTAAAAAACTAACCTCAAGTCGACATTGGGGTAGCCTGATGGAGAAGAAGTGAAGCTCTGAGTCTCTTCAGTTATGACTTGTGAAGAAAGACCCGTGAACGTTACGCGTTACGTACGCAATTAATAGGTCCAGCCAGTTCAAAATCAAAAGTGCTGTTGTTAAAGAAGTTTTTTTCATGTAGACTATATGAGGGTTTCCTGTGTATTTTTGCTCTTGGCCTAATTGTTCTAATTTAATCTTTCTTCTTGATAATACCGATAGTAAACACCGTTATACCATTTTTTCGGAGTAGTGTATATTTAATATATATAGATATTTAAAACACGACTCAGATGCAAATAAATTTCAACTGTCTCTAATCTCATAAAGACAATCGATATTCATTATTGTAAGTGGAATGAATAAATATCATTCTTATTACATGTGCTCCAGTTACTCACTTGAAATACGTAGATTTCTACATTACACAAACATTAAACTATTTTGCTCATGAATTTATTATGTAGGTGTTCTCTACGTAAACAGTTCATAGAACCTTTAAATTCATTGTGGAATAATTCATTATTTATGTAATCATTGTCTTTTATTAGGACATTCAAAGACACATTAGATATTCTACTGTCTAAACCATTTACAATATTCGGCTCGAATCAAGGTATATTTTTTGTGTCATTTTGGTAATCGAAATGCTGTCTTAATTATACATTGTTTAAGTTTCATTCAACTGAACTATAATGTTAGATGTAACATGAATATTTATTTTAATTATGCAGTCATGAAATAACAAAATAGAGTTTAGCTCAGCCCCTCCTGGATATTAAACCGTAGCTCGGTCGTCGGTCCGTTTATGTAACGTCGGGCGAATGCACTGCAACCTCCCTCCCTAGGTTATTCACCCGTCCTTCCTACTACCTATTCCAACTAGAACATTGCAGTTTTCGTGTCTAGTTGAATGGGGAGCGTTGGTGCTCTCCGGTTATCGTCCCGATTGCTACGTGCTACTTAAATTCACGTTGTATTCTCTGAATACTCTTATAATGTCTTTGAATGTTTATACGAAGTATTTGTCTTTATAAATTACTATTTTAGTAACTGTAATTTCTTCGTTGATCAACGGAATTGATAACTGATCTAATGGGCCTGTTTTTGTAGTCCGGTTTATAGGTACAAGTTAATTATTTTGTAGTTTTATCAATTTTTATTTTTTTTATAACTGCAAATTCTTCAAAGAAAAGCAAAACTGTTCTAATGGAATTATCTTCTTATGGTCTCATGGTCGGAATTCTATTAGGAGTAGAAGTGTATTATTTGTTAAATGAGAAGATTGCGACACGAATGAAACGGGAAGAGGGTCAATGATTGTGACGTACGAAATTCCGTCGTTACATATAGCATGCCTACATTCGGTTGTATCTCACATTGCCCTTGATTCTTTATTACGAATGTATTGGTTGGAAGAAATAACCGTTGTAGATCATGTTTTCCTTGTTTTGTTTTATTAATTTAATAACTCAATATTTCCGTGTATACTTTGTGGTGTGTCTTTACAAAAAAATTGAGTCCGTCTTCGAACAGCTGAATATCTTGATATTATCATCAGTCATTGACCTTCTCCTTATCTGTCAATATGTCTCCATGTTCTTGAACTGGCTTTGTAGTGAGTACCGTTACTCATCGAATTATAGGACACGAGTCTTCAGTTTTTATAGTCTGCTCATCGTCTACGATTATACAATTATATTATTTGTCTGTCTAAAATTGTAGATAAAAAAATGGAACAACTATGTAAAAACATTATAAATACTGTAATTAAGTTTTTACTAACTAATGTATTAGTGACAATACTATTTATATATAGGTACAAATATTACCTATGCTTCAAAGTATTTGAATTTATTACTGGTTAAGGGACTTTTGTTGAGTTGTTTCCATAATTTGTCTTTCAGCATGTCCAAAATCTGCTAACTTAAAAATGCTTCTATTAAGTTTGGATTCAGATTGGATCTCAGCAGGATAGTTTCGTACATATCGTATTCTGTTCATTGATGACATGGCAACCTATTACTATCCAATTGACGTTGGACATTTTGGTATTCTGCACTTTAATACAGTCTCGCGGTATTGTATTAATGAATACGATTTTTTTATATAATATTAACTTTCAAGCAGAACATCCGATCTGTACTACAATAATTGAATGCCAATTGAGTATCACTGGAATCGTAATCGGCTGTTACCAATTGCACCGTGTGGTTGGTCACGTATGCTAAATATAGTTTATGATACATTTTCCTTGTTTTAGTACGTCGTGAAGAGACAAAAATAGGTAAAGGATATTTTTGTAGATATTTTCAAATTTTCCATTCATGTGGAGATGGTTAGTCTAAGTTTAAACCGTTCGAGAATTCCAACTCATTGCGATTTCATTGACCTTGACATTTCAAATTCATATGCCTTGAACTAGCCGCAGTATAATCTCGCCATATGTAAAATGTTTTTGTAATCTTATCAATGTGTTGATAAGAGCTCGTTATATCATGTCGTTATCAAAAATACTCAATAATCGCAGCGACTAGACCGTGCCTGCAATTATAATTAAATTAACTTCACTTTTACGAATTTGTTAAAAAGTGACGCAAGTCCTATTTCTCGTGTTTCTAGACGTCAACCAGTGAGCGGTGATGCAATTCAAGATTGTACGTACGACGTTAAAGTCACGTAGCCGAGCAAGTCCAAATTGAGGGTGGAGCTTACTGCAGTTCAATAACCCCCAGTCTCCCACCCGTCCTAATTGTTTAAAGATATGCAGTCCTGTAAGTGGATTTTGTAATTCGCAAGTTGTAAGAGGTATTGTTGTTAAACAATTTCAAAACGACAAAACAACATTTGGAAAAGAGTATTTCGAAAACGAAGTAAAAAAAAGAAAAACTAAAGCAAATCAGTGCTTTAAAGAATTCTTTAGGTAATTGAAGGTGAAGGTTTATTTTTTTGTTAACTTATACCCAAAATGTTTGAGCAGAAAACGAGAGCTTACTTTATATCAGTTAATCTTACAGATTACGGATACTCACCCCAGGCGTACTTCCCTTTCACAATTTACCTCGGATTGAGAAGGATTTCAAGTCTTGGTATTTTCTTCTGATGATCTTAATCGTCGAAGATTTTCATTAAAAGATAGTATTTATTACGCCATATTTCCTTCATTTAACATTTTCACATTTCATCATCTTTGTATAACAGTAGTTATTAAAGAAAATATAGGCACTCCTACATATTTGGGAATAATTTTGTGTAGGAGAACATTA
>DWOZ01000007.1:0-17025 GCA_018251395.1 Choranthus vitellius
ATACATAATATTCATACATTCTTATTAAAATATTGCCTAAAGTCTCGGTAGACATTTCCTATCTACAAGTCATCGGCGTTGCTAGTAAATTACAATAAAGCTTAGCTTAAGTAACCTAGTGTAGGCTAGAAAAAAAAACCGGAGGAAAAAAACTCCTGGTACTCTTTTTAAACAAAAAAATAACATTATATAACATTGCGAAATGTTATAGCGTAAAAGTTTATACCAATATATTTTTTTTTTAAATTTATAACAAGACAAGATAACAAGATCGAACCCAGGACCTCGGAGACAGGATCACCAAATAGATTGTAGGGCCATTCAAGTTTTGCTAAAATACCACATTCTACATTTAAAAAAAAAACACAAACAAACCTATAAGTAAACCAGAACAATTTGTATTCCTTACGCAAAAGACATAATGAAGGTATCACTTATTTTTTCAAAAAATCGTCTAAAATTCAGCAAATTTCGTACTACTTCTTACTAAGTCTGGGTAATAAAGAAGTAAGTCTTTATTAATGACAGAAGATTTGCCGCGGGCTCCGAGGACACTTTATAACAGAATATTCATTCTGCTAAACCTGGCTATGGAGAACTTTAAATTCAGATAACTTTCACAAGTCATTTTAGTTAATTAAATTAAGGAGACTAAGATTAGATTAAAACTATGTAGTTTCCACCCATAGCTTCGCTAACATGATATGTTGATAAAACGTTTATGTGTTCATACTGTAATCTATCCAAAGCCAAATTTCATTCGTTTCTGTTTGGTAGTTTTTGCGTAAAAGTAACAAACATTTTTAGTTTACTAAATTAGTGCGCTTTACCATCTAAGACCGCATCGCTGCTTACCATCAGACAGGATCGCGGTCAAGCACTAATTTAACGAACGTAAAAAAAATAGACACGCATATTATTACGGGGTACTCTTGATCTACGGGGTACGGCTTGATCCTTGTTACCTAGAAACCTAGTTACCTAGAAACCTAGAAACTATATTAATAAAGAATAATATAAGAGCATTAAATTAAAATAAAATAAAAATTACAATGGTTAAAATTAAATACAATAAGAACTATACCATAAATACTATAATCATAAATTATACGGTCGGCTAACTTTTTTTTAAAGATTCATTATATGTACAAAATTTCATAGATGTATTACAAAATGTTTCACCGTGTACATGAATAAATAAATAAAAAAAAAAATAATTTTAATTATCGAGTTACGATTTAAAATAAAAGTAAAAAAACAAGATAATAATAATTTCATAAATATTTTACTTTTCGCCGCGACTTTTCGTCTCAAACATAGTCTACGTAACTTTAGTTTCGTTTTTTAAATCAGCGTATACACGACGAGATTTTTCGTTTGGAATGTTTTAAAATGAGGTTAAAACAATTATGAACACACAAAAGAGTTTTCTCTATATAATATGACAGGCCGGTTGGTCTAGTGGTTAGTGAACCTGACTGCTACGCCCGAAGGTCGTGGGTTCGATTCCCACTCAGGTCAAACTTTTCTGTGATGAGCTGGAATGTTTGTTCTGTGTGTCTGGGTGTAAATATCTATATAAGTATGTATTAAAATTTATATATGTATATCAGTTTTAAGTTTATCAGTTGTCTGATCACCATAGCGCAAGCTAACGCTTAGTTTGGGGTCAGATGGCCGTGTGTGAGTTGTCCAAAGATATTTATTTATTTAATATTGGCTTCAACCCACTGATGGCCCACTACTGAGCATGGCATCCTCATAATGAGGAGGCCTAGAGTACTCCACCACGCTGCTCCAACGCGGATTGGTGGAGATATAGATTAGTAATATTACAGTAGATATAATGCATAATACATATTGTATTTTCTGTAACAGATAAGCGAAAACAATACCAATTTCAATTAAGATTCAATTGTCGTTCCGGCACCGATTAACGTTGTTCCCGGGACCCGGGAACGGTATGGTAGTCGTGTTATTACAGTTGTTGTCTGCTAACTGTGTCTAGTTAACTACCGGATTCTATAGGTTATCTATGTATTGCTAACTATGATATTTGAATATCGATCTGAGAATTTAGTTGCGAGGTCTCATTAATCGATTGGTATAAACTGCCTTGACCACGATTTAAAAAGATTTTTTGACATAAGTACAAACTTGACAAGTCAATTTATTGGGACTGAATACATAAACCAGGTACATAAAAAGTACATAAAAGTTGGTATTACATAGATCTCACATCTTTTACGGTAGAAGAACCGAGTCGCGTGACTTGCCTTTTTTTGCAAGTTAAATTTGTAGTGGCTATAGTAACAATGTTTTCAAGCTTGTACTTCTGTCAACACTCCCGGAGCTGGGCAGTGCCATTGTTTTATATCATTATCGATACATATAATCTTAGATATATATTATGTAACGTACACTCTCCTCCCTCAATCCGCGCATGCTGGCAACTTTTCGCCGCGAATTTTCGTCTCAAAACATGAAGTCTACGTAACTTTAGTCTCGTTTTTTAAATACAGCGTATACACGACGAGATTTTTCGTTTGGAATGTTTTAAAATGAGGTTAAAACAATTACTCCGGCGCATAGTATAAAGCTGGGTATACATGCAGCGAATTTGAATAATCATTTAACATTTTATAGTTACATAAAAAAAACTATTATTTGCTATAAAGATTTACATCACTCTTAATTGCTACGTAAATTAGCGATCGCTGTTATTGTTTCTTTTGCAACTTGCAGCAAAAAATATAAACACTTATGCCTTTTGCTGTTTACTTATGTTTTTTTTTTAATTTTCATTTATTAGAAAACAATAATACACTTCGCTTTTACAAATCATATGAAATACATGAATCGGATTAACTTTTCCACCAGCACCGTTTTACACATTATTTTAGATTAGGATTTACGTAAATGTACATAAAGATATGGATACATAAAAATTAAAATAATTAAATATTGTTGAATTTAACAGAAGTTCAGTTATTATGACTTATTACAAACCAAAATATTTAGTCTCCTACAACTGTGATTAGTTTTTCGAAATTATTGTATTAAAAAACTTAAACAGACAATGTCCTAGAAGAAAATAATTGAGTTGTATCTTCAAGATCCTTTTTCATAGCGCCATGGGAATATCACTGGCTTATATCGACTTTTATTAGTATTTTTACAAACTGCAAATATTGGCAGTTTTACAACAACGTTAAACTGAAATCAGTTATTTCGTGTAGGTATTTTCAATGCACTTATGAACGTCAACTATTTGGAATCTACGGAAAGGTACCACAATAAAGAGGAAAGGAAACGGTAAAAGCAAATCTTTTTATGCATCACATATACTAATTACGGATTTATTTTATAATCGAATTTCAAAACTGGCAGATATATATTATAAGCAAGCATGAGTATGCTATTAAATATTCGATAACACTACAATACCCCAGAAATTGCTTATCCCTTTGCTACGAAAGAAAACATGATGGACTGTAAACTCCACCAATCCGCAACTTAGCCAGCATGGTGGCCGTGGTGCGCACCCCACATTATGAGGGGTCTGACCAATAGTGGGACACTTATGAGTTAGAATGATGATGATAATACCCTTTCTGTATACGCATCAAAAAAACGACTAGCGATTGTATCGCAAGCGAGTACCCAACAAAATCGCTGCATGTGTAACCAGCTTTATATTGCCAGCTGGAGCACAACACTCAATATGGTTGAGGCGACAGAAACCGTTGCAATGTAAGATAGGCCACCACACGATACCATCCACTTCGCTGATTAAATCGATACTCGGCTAGTAGTTCTGTTCAGTGTGGTCTGTGATACAAAATATACATTTTAAAATGTCGGTTGGTCTAGTGGTTAGTGAACCTGGCTGCTACACTGAAGGTCGTGGGTTCGATTCCCACCCGGGTCAAACTTTTCTGTGATGAGCAGGAATATTTGTTCTGTGTGTCTGGGTGTACCTATCTATATAAGTGTGTATTTAAACTACATATATATTATGTATGTTTATCAGTTGTCTGATCATCATAGTACAAGCTAATGCTTAGTTTGGGATCAGATGGCCATGTCTTAATTGTCCAAAGATATTATTATTATTATTATAAATGCCTTGTATATGAAGGCTGGTTGCCCTGAAGCGATAGCTTCATCGTTCGAACGTTGATCTCTTGAGTTGGTTCTGAGTTCAAATCTTGCGCGCACTTGTAATTTTTAAAAGTTAGGTGCATATTAGAAGTTAATTAGAAAACTTTCTTTTGTTCATGCCGAGTTGCGTCTGCAACGAGTCGGTCGGCTTGCAGGTCTATGTGGGCTGCGTCGCGCTGTACCGAACTGTGACTTACAATCATCGTTGCAACTCATAACTGTCCCACTTTTGGACTCGGGTCTTCTCTCAAAATGTGAGGAGTACAGTCCAAAGTCCACCACGCTGGCCAAGTGCGGTTTGGGACTTCACACACGTTGAAAAACTTTATAGAGAACAATCAGGAGTGCAGAATTCCTTGCGATTTTTTCTTTTACCCTAATAAAGGTAAATTAACTTGTAATAAGCACGTAAGGGTTTTAGACAAGGTTTTTTAAAATTTTTAAAATGAAACATAACTTGTAAAAATTTGAAAATGTAACATAACTTGTGTTTTAATTCTAATCTCTGTAACTTAATTTATTTATTCAATTTAATTCACATAAATTAATTTATTTAATTGAAATTGTAATTTAATTGTACTTGTAACTCGATATAATAGGATTAATAACTATGCATGTTATATGCACCTATAATTGAAGTAGCACTAAACTTAAAATTGTGATTTTATTAATTGTATGTTTAAGTTTTATTAATAAGTTTAATTAATAAGTTTTATTAATTGTATACTTTGTTGGTGCAATTAAAATAAATAAATAAATAACTTGGGTTTGAACCATGAACTCTTTTCAACATTGAATCCGTAGTCCCACCGTTTCACACAGATTCGTCAAAACGTTTACTTAAATCTACGAATCAATAATAATATACTAGGACTTTTCTGTAGACCTATAAAGGGGGAATATTTCATCATAAATCCATTGTTTTGTTAGATAAATCTCAAAGGGACGAGCAACGTTTTCTATAAAAGGTCCCCGGTGGCTTGACTCTTTCCAACATTTCATCAATTGTTGTAATATTTCACCCAGCTCACGCTAAATCGTACATCTGAACCCTCATTATGAAACTCTTTATCTATTGGCGAAAGCCACATGAATATGCGTTTTAGATTTAGGCACTACTAATTGTTAATAATTATGAATTTGTTTGATTTATTATTTATTTTAAAAAGAAGGTAGCATGTTATATTAGTTATCCGCCACGACCACGATTAATTACAATAGAGTCAGACATCGCCGCGTTCCCGGCTTGTATGGATAAGATATCCTATATCGCTTACCGGAATCGAGCCTGGGAACGCAACCCGACGCCTCACGTGGTCACTACGGACCTAACATCGGCCGGTGTCGCCCTAATTTAGTTAGATTTAATTAATGTGTAATAAGTTTAAATAATAAATGTAATATATAAGTAATTCATCGTTTAATTCGCACCTGCTGCGCCAGCCTCTCTTAACTAGCATGAAAACAATGTATTTTTCTATATTTGTTTATTCTTTTACAAACACTATTTCAAAAGTCAAGCTACGCCGTCGTTTCTACAAATTCTTACAGTGACCGGCCTTGATAGAAGAAGCGGCAAGAAACTCCCAAGAAGTTTCTTTTTCAAACTTACACATACATCAGAATTATAAATTAAGACAAATACAATTAAATAATTTGTAATACAACATAATTATCTTTGTGAAACCACGTGTTTCTTTTGTTAATAACCTCCTCTTTATATACTCACAATATTATAGATACGTTGTAATCCTGAACTTCGCTTTGCAGAACAGTCTATTTCAAAATAACAGCAATTCGTCTTATATTCTCCAAATAATATGAATATCAAACAGAGGTCCGCTCTGTCCAACAGTCGGTTACAAAGTGACTAGATCCGCCTTTTTTGCGTCCAAACAAAGAGAAAGGACTACCCTCCGGGATCGTACGGGGGAGGAAGGTGGTGAATGCTCAGCCGGCTGCGTTGGTTATGTAGGACTCACGATAGACGATAGGTGTCTCCCCACTAAACTAAATTGTTTTAATTAATTATCTGAGCAAGTACAGAACGCACCGCGTGCGCACTCCGCCTGGCACCGTTGGGTTGTGCATAATAACAGCGAGTAACGCTGAGTGCAACCTATATACATATTTTGCCTTTGTAATTTATTTTCAATTGTACTACTGTTTTATTTTATTTTTATTTTCGCATTTACTTTAAGTTATTTGTAATTAATATTGTAGATTTATTTTGTAATACTGATATTCTGGCGAAATAAATATTTTTTTTCTTTCTTTCTTCAAACACCACCTGGAGAATGACTTTGGCCTCTTGGCCTCTACGCCTTCATCTAAAGTGACCCCACTTGAAAAGGCGGGGCGCAATAGATCCGCCCGAGCGTTGAGCCTTTTATACTGTTACAACATCAGGTGTTTCAAAACACGTGGTTAGAAAGTTTACAATACTTTTGTGATATTAAAGTAGAATTATTATTAAAAATATAATTTAAATATATTTGATTTTAAAATAACATGAAACTGATCCTCATGATTCTAAAATATTATAAAAGTTTTAACAACTAACTAATATGGCTTGACAAAATTGATTTCCTTTTAATAAATATTATCTAGAATATGTTATATATATGTTAATGTATTGATTATTCTATCACATTCATCGTTTTTATCTTTGACAGATATACATATGATATACACGCAGTCTTATTTTATTTATTTATTTAGTACTCATTTATCATACAAAAAAATAATGTAAGAATACAAAAGGAGTCTTAATGCTATAAGCATGTCAGCTACATTTATAAAACTCCAATCTATACTAATATTATAAAGAGGAAAGGTTTGATTTTTCGTTTGTTTGGAATGAATAGGCTCCGAAACTACTGGACCGATTTAAAAAAATCTTTCACCGTTGGCAAGCTACACTATTCACGAGTGACATAGGCTACATATATTTTATTTTCAAAAAATTAGGAATGCTTACTAAAACTTGAATAACCTAACCCAAGGTGTAAAAAAAATAAACGAAAAACTGCCGTCAGTCACGTGCGCTGCGAAAACTATTAATGATAGAACAAAATAGATACATCACTATCTTTACTTTTTATCCCAGAAAACTGCTTTGTTCCAGTGGGATAATAGGTTAAAAATAGTCAGCAACACTTAAACCACTGGACAAATCTTCTTCCAAAGCGAAGCGAGGGCTATTTCTAGATATCTATATATATAAAAATGAATTACTGTTCGTTAGACTCGCTAAAACTCGAGAACGACTGGGCCGATTTGGCTAATTTTGGTCTTGAATTATTTGTTAAAGTTCAGGGAAGGTTTAAAAAGTGAATAACTTGGTAATAATATAACTTTACTTAAAAACGTTTCGCTTATTTATTTATCGATTGAGGCAGTATGAAATCTGCCTGGATAGCTAGTTTTATATAAATGGATGGACTATGCACTAAATTCGCAGATTAAAGAGAGTGGAAGAATAGTTTGAAACGCAGTAGATTGGCCTATTGTGAACATTACGCGGGACTGAACTGCCGCTCTAGCGCGTAATGTACGTGCAATACAATTACACGATTGTTGACTTCTATTTTCATTTCTATTGTATTCTAAGCCTGTTAATATTCTGCTTTTTACTAACCAACTTTAAAAGGGGTTATGTTACGGATACACACGATTTTCCGCGTTGATATTTCGACCCTGTTGACCCATATAATCATGGTCTTGGCTGAACTTTAGCGCGATGAAAAACTTTTGACAATATGACATTTGACGCTTATACAAAAACGGTCGATATTACGTCTGGTTCAGTTTTGGGGTTTGTTTATAATGCATGCTCACAACTGAGGTATACTAAGGTTGTCTACCACGCAGCTCCAGTGCATCTGCAAGATTCTGCAATATTGCAGAATTAAAGGCCAGACTACTTATTGGGAACCTTATACGACTCGGAGGCCTCTGATATTGCATAACGATTACAGATAGTAGTAATGATAATATCAAGGACGGTGTGATATGCCATGACATTACCTCGGCTAATCACCTGCTACTTAAACAGATCACTCAGTTATATACGCTTTGTGAAATACAGGTACTTTAAAATTAAACTGAAGATTAGCCTAAAAATATTCCTTTTTCAGGACCACATATTTCATGATAATTTATTTGATTATATCGGACTGACATTGAAATACCTAATAAACCTAAGATAACCTGACCGGCCCGCCATTATTTGGTAAGACGGTTCCTTAATAAAATACGGTCGAATTCCATAATAAAGAGTGTATGCACGACCTCCATCATTCGTTTCGCAAATGATGACCGGACATTTCGTATACTACAACATATTATTTTAATGGCGTACCCATCGACTTTTATTCGGGTCAGTAAGGCTTTAAAGATTTAAAGAATCGCAACGTAATTCTGCTTCAGAAGAGAACATTGATCTTCATTTTCACTACAGAAATCGAATGCTATATGGCTACAACCCATCGAAGGGCCACTACTGAGCACGGGTTCTCCTCATATTGAGGAGGCCTAGAGCATACTCCAGCACGCTGCTCCAACGCGGACAGGTGGAGAGGTTAGTGCCCAACCTAACTGTCGGAAGGTTTTATGCCGCCCGTGGGCCTCCGACATAGCTTAGCGATTGCTATCGTACGACAACAACCGGGACCGACGGTTTTACGTGCCCTCCGAAGCACGGAAGCGTTCATATTTTTTTGCCACTAGCGTTCACCGACCCTCCTACCGACTCTTGCTTAATTAAAATCGAAACAAGCCGTCGGGCTATGAACGCTTCAGATGCTATATTCTTCAATGCTATATGGGTACAGTTAATCCTGGTTTTCATTGGGATCTTAGCATTAGGCACACCACGCTTAAAGTGGCATTCCACGGCCTACTAGACGCCTCGTGTATTATTTTCTAATACTTAACAATTTAGCCCAAGGAGATCAGATAGATGAGCGAACCAAAAAAAAATAATAATAAATATATTTATTTGCAAAGAACTTAAAGTAAAGCTGAAGTTAAGTTAGTATATAACATCCTTTTGGAAGAAAGAAATTTAACAAAACTTTTTACCCAAGAGGGAAATTGAAGGCCGACGGGCCCGCTGGCCGCTCACACCCGCTCTCTGGGCGAGGGCCTAGTGAGCGAGCCATTCTAAGGCCGCCGCGGTAGCGTCCGCCGCGCCGGGGCAGTGGAGCGAGAATATCACACAATCCCGGCAAAGCGCTAGGCGTCGACACCGTTTGGTTTTAGTGGGTTCGAGTCCCACATACCTGTCCAGATTCCCGTGGCTGGATGAAAGAGACGAGGGTGTTTCCACACGTTATAGAAAACAAGTCATAACATCCTTATTGACCTCTCCTTATGAGGGCCTGGTGCCTGATTTGAGTTGTTATTATCCTGTGTTACAGGTCACGAATGCCCTCCCCGGACAGATTATAAAATTTTTAGTCAAAGTGAATAATCAGAGTGAATAATCTTATTTATTATCTTAACTATCTTATGTTATATTAAAATTAACGTTTATTTGAGTATTGTTACAAATAAAAGCAAACAGTCGATTCAAAATTGAACGAAATAATGTTTACTGTTTTTAAACGTCACTTTCTAAATACAGAACTGGACGTGAATTTAACAATAATTCTGTAGTTTAAATAACACTAATTTATCTACAATACAATACAAATACTCTTTATTGTGCACACAACAGGACAAAGGCGGTCTTATCGCTAAACAGTGATCTCTACCAGACAAGCTTTGGGTAGGAAAATTTTAAAACACGAACAATGTTAGGGTGCACACTTAAGAACTAAGTAGGTACTAACTACACAAATGTTACATTATCTGATTCAAATACCCAAGTTTTTTTTATAAATTTCAACTTTCCAACGTACAGAGTAAACAAGAAACTGCCCCACTGACGCCGGTCTTGTTAAAATTGTACCCATATAAAACATTGGCTTCAGAATTTGACGCGTAAGACAATAAACAGACGAGTTTACCCAGTATTTTCAGGAAAATGTTTCACGTATGCCATTAGGACAGAGAACCCAAATTACTTTATTTGGCTTACAGAATCCGGTCCCGAGAACGTGAGAAAAGATATATTTCACACAATGTTCTTATGTAAAGCACTAAGTGATTCTTATAAAAGAAGAATTGGGGCGGATAGTAATATGTAGTTGACAAAAGAATAGGCTGTCGCAGAGGTAAATGGATATTGTGATAATTTTATGTAAATAACTTTCCTGATGGATCCCTCGTGGATTCGAGGCATTATGGTCTTAAACTAACTGAACTAACATCAACCCATCATGAGCCACTATTGAGCACGGGGCTCTTCTCTGAAAGAGAAGGTTAAGGCCACCACGCTGGTCAACTGTGGATTAGCAGAATTTTGCATAGTCTCTGCCATGCAGGTTTCCTGATGTTTTCCTCCACCACTATAGCGAGTGACATTTTAATGCTTTAAACGCAGATAATTTCGAAAAGTCAGAAGTGCCCTGGGATTCGAAGCCGGACCCCCCGAGTAGAAAGCAGAATTCTTAACCATTAGGCTATCACCGCTTGGTTATGGTCTACTGCGGATTGGTTTTCTATTTACTAGCTGTAGTTTCTCGCGTGTTAATTTGAGGAAAAACTGCCTCGATGGTCGTTGCTCGAGTAGTTGCAAGCGCGACTTTGTTGCAGATTTATTTTGAAACCTTGAGTACCTTCTGAAATACTATTAATATGAATTATTTTAGGACAAACTTGATTAGCATAGAAAAGGTTGTAATGAATAATGCTTAAAAGATAGATATACGTTGTCGTGGATTTATTTTTAGATCTTTTAATAGAGGCCAATTTCTCCATACATAAGTGTTATGTAACTTCAGTCATTTATACAGCACACGAAGACTGTCAAAAAAACCCGTTTTTGTAAGATTTGTTTTCATTGCTCAACTTCTTTGGTTAGATGTATGCCTTTGACAGGCTGGTTGGTCTAGTGGTTAGTGAACCTGACTGCTGCACGTATGGTCGTGGGTTCGATTCCCACCCAGGTCAAACTTTTCTGTGATGAGCAGAAATGTTTGTTCTGTGTGTCTGGGTGTAAAAAATATTTATATAAGTATGTATTTAAAAATATATACATATGTATGTTTATCAGTTGTCTGAGTACCATAGTACAAGCTAACGCTTAGTTTGGGATCAGATGGCCGTGTGTGAATTGTCCTGAGAAATTTATTTCGTTATTTATGGCCTTTCTCGGTAATTCAAATTCTTCAATTTCAAGTATTTTCTGAGATTATCAAGTTCAAACAAACAATAAAAACATCAAACACACTACAGCTTTTTAAAATTAGTATAGATTAAGAATACTAAAGCGTCGCGATCAGAACGAACTGGAGCAGGGGTTAATGACAAATAAAAAGACTTTTAAAGAAAATGTATCAAAGATAAAACAATGAATCATTTAACATATTTACAGTAGACTGCTTGTCTGAGTATTTGTAATAAGTAAGAGGAAAACCTTCCCATTGACTCGTCTTAATGTTACGGTAAATGGGAAGGAAGAAAAAGGAAATGCCGTTTCACACGAATTACCTTGAATGATGTTTTTTGTTTATGCTTGTAGAAATAAACACTTTTATATCGAAACTTTTGGTAGTTACAATACAAGACACAAAAAATGACATAATTATGATGTCGAATAAAGCAACTGGGTTCAGTGACGACAGCAACTGACCACAGATACATCAACAATATAACCTTCAGGATGGGTGACAGAAGATGAATGGGGATTACTGAAAGACTGACAGAAAAAGAGGACTACTGGCTCTCAAGCCCCCAGCCGGAACACAACGAATCGTTTGGCGGCTGATTCAAGCAAGAGACAATGACAATGCATTTTTATGATAAGCATGACTTGATACTATGCTCATTGCTCTATTCCTAATATGAGACTGCTAATTCAGTTCTATAATTACGAAATTTTCTTAACATTTAATGCGATTTGAGTCTATTTCTGAAGCACATCATTAGATTTGATATCACTTAAAACTTGTAAGGGCCACGCGCTCTTAAACGAACGAAATCCAATTTAAATGAAAATCTTCACAATCTTAGAACAACGACTTGTATTTTTGAGCAATTAAAATAATAGAATAGAATTTTGTCAGTAATTAAATAATTACAAATAGATATTTAGATGGGATAAGAATTCTAACACGACGTATAGTTTAAATAAATATTTATATTTTTACTATTAGGTATATTAACAATCTTACAACACAAGAACTTACAAAAAACGATGTATTTCATAACACTGTTCTTTTAAATTTTACTTTTAAATTACAAATTTTATTACTTTACTTTCATAATGTTAGAAAAGGACTTTGGCATAGGCGAATGAAATTTTCAGTTCGTTACACTACCTTATTATTTCAGTGTAATCGCTATATAAAAAATACTTGAGAAGATCTTGCGAAAAATGCAGGACAATTTCTGCAATTAAGACAACGTAGCAGCAAATTTCACCTTCATATCGCTATTGTTATTTACTAACAAATGTTGTATATCGAACATAAATCTCTGAGAATTAATTCTGTATTTTTTATTACAAATTATTTTGACATTTTCAGTTATAAGTGTTTGGGAGTTCTTACCGTTTCCACTTCCGAGACCACTCATCGTTGAAGCTATGGCATAGTTTGACTTTCGAAAACTGTTCATAAAAACCAACTTCGAATTTTGAACATTTTAAATTTACAATAGGCTGAAGATATATCCTTGTCTATGTCGGTATACTAGTTGTTTATTGGTATTGGAATATTGACATCCCCTGTGTTCGCTGTCAATATTCAAACGGACCATAATAAAGTTTGTGAGCGATGGAAACTACGGGGACTTTTATATTTGAAGGAATTTCGACGAAGCCTTGATAAACCTTTACTGAATTCCTCGCAATATTCATACAAGCTTAAAGGAAAATAGACATTGGGTTGTCATATGACTAACTTTTTTTTATTATCGAGGGGGAAACCTTCAAAATGTACCCCGTGCTGTGGGAGCGACACAGGGTAATATGGAATTTTTACCACTCTAAACCTCCCCGATGGCCTGAGGAACGCTGGAATCTCTATCCAACGCTGAGGAAGCTCACCGTTATTATTACATTTCTACTAGAAATTACCGCTTTGGAAGAAAGTTGGATGAAAACTATCCCATAATCCTTCTCGTCATACAAGCTACAAACATGCACAATTGTATCGAAGGTGGTCAAGTGATTTCAGAGTTGCCATACAAATTTTAACCTATTGTCCCTTGGGAAAATCAGTTTTCTGGGATAAAAAGTATCTATATCTATTGTGACTAAAGTGGTCCAGTGATTTCAGAGTTGCCATACAATATTTAACCTATTATTCCTTGGGAACAAATCAGTTTTCCGGGATAAAAAGCATAGTATATCCGTTGTACTTACATAAGCTACAAGCATGCAACATCAAAGTTGGTCCATTGGTTTCGGAATTGCAATACTAATTTTGTTATCCTGCGGGAACTGTTATCCTGCGGGAACAAAGCTATTTCCTGGGATAAAACTTACCTAAAACCATTCTCGAGTATTAAACTTCGATTATGCCAAGTTTCATCTAAATCTGTCATTTCTGTGATGAACAGTAAACTTGCTTTTGTTAGTTTAGATGTACGTAATTGTCTATTCTCACTTTGGTCGGTCACTTCTCACTTCTCACTCGCTCCGATCTAAGAAATCGTCTCGAGGAAACCTGCATTCTTGAGACTTTTCCATAGAATTTTCGAAGGTGTGTGAAGTCTGCCAATCCACACTTGGGCAGCGTGGTGGATTATTTCCTAGACGCCGATGCATCTTGTTTTACAAAATATAAGTTAATGCTAGATATTATAAGTTAATGTCTATGCGATCAATGTCACAATGCGATCATTGTGAGAGGAAACCGAAGCCCAGTAGTGGGGACAATTATAGGTTGCAATGAAGAAAATACTATAGGAGTGACATTCAACAGAAACGACTTCTCTAACATAGCCTCACATGGTAAGGTAGCGAAAAAATTCAATTACTGAGCACGCGAATTTTGAGCTTAGGCATAAGCCACAAAAAGGCCGCTCAACCGGCCTCTGTGTGGCTCGAATATAAATTCAGCGGACGTGGCTCATTTACATAAGCTAAGCCGACAACAGTCAATTTAATAACTTTCATGAAACGAATACAATAGCAGATCTATTGTTTTGAATTTAGTGCTAAACTTCTAAAAAAAAAGAACTGTTCCTACTTTCCTTCGTCGATTTATTTTGAACTAGTTTTTTCCCCAGACTACGTCCGTGTGGTTCAATCGTCCTCCCTCGTCTTCGTCGCTCAACTGAGCACTGAAGTCTCCTCATAATTGAGAAGATTTCCACCATCACGCTGCTCCCATGAGGATTAAAGGCGGAGGGCTTATATGCCCTCCTAAGCACGGAATTGCTCAAGATTTTTTACCAATACTGGGCACCCATCTGAATTACACCTGCTGTATTTCATCGCCTAGGACAGGAATCGATCACCCGCGACCCGCGGGCATTATGCAGCCCATATGCAATTGCGGTGCGGCCGACACAGACCCCATTCTTTTTTGTGATCCTTATGATACACGGTGCCCGAAGTAATATCCTTCTAAAATTTGTGACCCTCATTAAGAAAAGGTTGCCGACTCGTGACTGGGATCGACGCAGCAAGCTTTAACCTTTTACATTAATAACCTTTAACGATTTTAACATTACTTTATTTCACTTTATATTTATATCGGTAAATAAAATCCGGGCATTAATAAGTCCAGGCAAACAGAGATTGGTCGCCTCAGCTATGAATCGCGGTAATAGTCCATTTATTGAATTTAATGACTCCATGCCGGTCCGTAATGCATCGGGAACATATTGGTTGCGTCACACGACTGCAGAGAAACATGTATTATCGTCAGTTTTAATAAAAATAAACTGTATTTTAACAACAAAAAATACACAGGAATGAAGTATCTCCTCCTTTTTTGAAGTCGGTAAAAATACTTGAATGTTTTAATGTATATTTTGGTGGTTGTGTGTGAAAAAATAAAAAAAATAAAAATATTTATCATTAGCCCACTACTGAGCACGGGTTTCTCTTCATACTGGAGCCTGGAGAATACTCCAGCACGCTCCTCCAGTACAGATTGGTGGAGGGGTTAGTGGCCAACACAAGTGTCGGAAGTTTGTATGCCGCCCGATGGTCTCCGACAAGGCTTAACGATTGCTAACGACATCTTGTTGCTTAATTTTCTGAATCGCTTGCAATCGAAACAAGCCGGGTTATGAACGCTTCCTCTTGTTCCGGCCAATGATTTTATCTTATAATAAACTTTACAACCAGAGTCGATATCGTAGGAAACTTCTTTTTATGCACTAAATCAGGGGGGAGCAACCTTTTGAATTAAAGGGCCAATTTCAAATTAGATTTGCTAGAGGGCCACATTGGCATTATCATTATTTATACCTAATCATATCAACTTAACATTTTAGAGTTACTATGTAAAGTTTTTATATATTTACTTAATTTTTGTATCATAATGGTTTTTATGTTGTAATATTTTATGTTTATACCCCACAGTGTTTGACCTTCTAAGCATAAAATATCTAATTTAAAGTTGCTCATCCCTGCACTAAATGAAAAAGGTAAACTAACACTTATTCCGGGAAAATACTCAAAAAAAAGTAGCTAGAAGATTCTGATTGGTCTTAACCGCTTGAAATTTTTTTACTAACCTTAATTTTACATGCAGCTTATTTATTTATTTATTACACTTTATTGCACACCATAGTAATTACATTGGATTACATGTTGTTATTAGGCAGTAGTGCACAAAAGGCGATGTTGTTAAAGGCTATGTTAGTTTATTGAATTTATCAGATTATTTTCCAAACCACCGTGTTTGAAAACCTGAATTGAACCATTTTGCACATTTGAATCAGGTCCGTTTCATTTTATAAAGGTCATCTTAAAATACAGAAATAGAATGAACAAATTAATCTAATTCTGGCAAAATCCTATAATGTTCAACGAATTGGAATCACCGAGTGGATTCATCTGTGATATGTATTGGCTTGTTTTTTCCAGAATTACTTAACAATCATCATAATTGTTAAGTAATTCTGGAAAAAATTATGATGATTGTTAAGTAATTCTGGAAAAAACAAGCCAATTATGATGATTGTTAAGTAATTCTGGATTATGATAATTGTTAAGTAATTCTGGATTATGATAATTGTTAAGTAATTATAATGATATAATACAAACAATTTCATCATCTCAACTCATCACGGCCAACTATTGAGCACTGGTCTCTTCTCTAAATGAGAAGGTTACGGCCATAGTCCACCACGCTGGCCAAGTGTGGATTGACAGACTTCACACACCTTGGAGTTTTTGCAAAATCCCTAGCATGCAGGTTTCCTCGATGTTTTCCTTCTCCGTTGTAGCGAGTGACATTTAAAACCCTTAAAACGCACCTAACTCCGCATAGTAAATGCGCGTCCTGGGAGTCGAACCCTGCCCCCGACAACAATTTACCCAAACCAAATCATACGATAAAACCTCCATTGTTCTGCCTATTGCTGAAAACCGCATGGAAATCCGCGAAGTCAATTTTAAGTTTAGTGTGAACAGAAATACTGAAAGACAACCATATACACTTGTCTATTGTAGTCTATAAGCTGCACAAGCAGACACAACTAGCCAAATATCAAAACTCATTCAATTCCAATTTGTTCCGCCGAGCGCAGTATAATGAATGGGCCATATAAATCTGATCCTGAACTTTA
>DWOZ01000008.1:0-16860 GCA_018251395.1 Choranthus vitellius
TGAATACATTTAAAATTATAATTTCGCTGACATTTGACACACGTATTCGATTAGGTATTTTAAAAAATAAAATCTATCACATATTTGCTACTTACTTTAAATTAAGTTTGGAATATAATTTAATGTGTCATGTATAACTTTACAATGACATTTTACCTGGTAAGATAAAAAAAATGAATCAGTTTAAAAAATAACAATGTCAAATTTTCGCAGTTATCGATAACATCGATAGGAGGGTGAGGCGTCTCAGTCAAAACATTCAGTTCTTTATTCAATTTTATGTAACTTATCAAGATGGTTGCCGAAATTTTGAATGAGTCGTAATGAGATTTAAAAAGATATTTTTTGTAACAGAATATTTGTGGAACTGATTTGAATTTGAATTGACGGGAAACGAACCTGAGGCTACTGTATTATTGAAGAGAATCGGTATAAAAACATTTTCCTTGTGTGATACAATATTAATGTTGGTTCGATAACATAACAGAAACTGCCTACTCTTATGGGTTTATCCCGCTGTAGATTTCCGTATTTTTCGTACGGTTATGTCTAATGTAGTTTTTTACCGACTTTGTACTTCTAATTAAATCCGTTAACTTCTTTGACTTGCTAATGGACTACTAGGCACATATTTAACAAGTCTTTTTTTTAATTTAAAATGTCGTTTATTTCTTCAATATTTGAATTTAAAAGAATGCTATGTATAAAAGAAATGCATTGTCATATATTTGTAATATTTATACTATAATCATGTAATGCTACAAACATTTAATTTAGAAACGGTTGAATTCCTTTTATGAGTGAAATGTGGTTTATTAATTTCACTAAATAATTACAATGAAATTAACTATAGCGAGGAAAGCAAAAAACTTTTTTCTAACGTACTGTTACCTCATAGAACTTTTCGATTGCCAATAACCAATATAATTCAAACCACAAATAAAAATTCTAATCGATAATGGCTGACGTCACAAAATGGCCGCTAAAATTTATTAAAATGAATCAATTTGGGAAGGGAAGTGATTGAAGGGTAATTCCGAGTACTAGTAGAGGCCATTCAGGTATCTACAATTTAAATTGGTGCATTGTTGTGTGTTTTTTAATATTTCACTGGAACGTACAGAGTTACCGAGCGCCAAGGAGAGCTAGAAATTGAACAAGTATTGTTAAATGGTTTTTATAAATTGAATTTTATAATTAATGTCTATTAGTAAGACCTTATTGTTATTACGAACTTTATTTAATTTACATCATGTTTTCTTTATGAGTTTATAATGTTTATAAATTAATTAATTTAATGTTTATAATTTATGGTCTTGGCTGTGTAAATATGTGTAAAATAAGGAGGGAAAAAATTATGGCCAATAAAGATTATTAAAAAGTATTATTAAAAAATCAGCATGATCACTCTTTCTATTCGATTGTACTTTTAATAGAGTATTTTTAAAATATCAGTCATATTATATTTCACTAAAATCTTTACGTTGTGACTTAGTTATAAATAAAATTTTAAATGATTACAATATTATATTTTATAATGAAGATAATATTCCAAAGACATTGGTAACATCCAGAACACCTGAGATTGAGTCACGAAGACCATAACAAGTCCCCAGTACCTAATGTTGTAGTAAGATAAAATATATATATGTAAATTTATTCTTATTTACTTATTTTGAAACTCGTCTTAGTATCTGTTCTATTTTTAAAAAATATATCTTTTTAAACAATATGTATTTAAGTAATAATTACAGTTTATTTAATCGCAATTGATATTATTATTTTCGAATTGAAATAATTTCGTTATTATGTTCATTATGTTTTTATTGTTAATTCATATTAATATAACATATTTATTCAATAAACTTAGACTAAAAAATTGAGGCAATGAATGAACTTTGCACTCTATCAAATTTAATTTAAATATTTAAATAATATTATAGTTTTATTTAATAATACAAATAACATATTATGTTACATACCACAAATGTTCGTTCTATACAACGACCTGACGTTTATTTTCCTATATTTTTTTGCAATTATTTGTATGTAAACATATTTGGAAGCCTTGAACAAACCACAGAAAAGGTTATTAAAATTCCATAGATAAATAATTATTGTATTGAAGTTTGACCATGAGTAATTGATCTGTAGGAAGTACCTACTAATATAATTGCCTTCGTGGAGATATTGTTATTTTTAAAACACGTTTAAAATTTGCACGCTAAAGTTTTGCACGACTGCATAAATTGTTAATTTTCTATAATAAATACATAATTTGTTTTGTGTCTATAGTGACGTTTGGAATCGAAGCTCTTACTAACACAAAAAAATTAAAAATAAAATGTTAAAGTTCGTTGATGATGACTAAATACTGGCCATAAACCGGTCTACAATTGTTTAAAATAGGTAACTAAAATAAATAAACATCGTCTGTACAAAACGGACGCGAGAGAGAGAAAGAAAGAGAGAAAAGAATGCATAAACCCCAAACAAAATTGGATATTTTCCTGAGCTATGATTAATGCTTGTTATTATGCAAAAGTATATCGATACTATATCAATGCAAACGCAGAGATTTACAATAATATATTCTCCGATGATAAAGTCGAAACAACTGATATCATTACTATCGTTTGTGGAATTATCAGTAGGAATATACCCAGATTGGCTAAATTAAGCAACAATCCAGTTGAAAAGTTAGGGACCGCGAATGGCAACATTTTTTCAGCCTCCGTGTTCCGGAGTTAAAGCAGATGGTTCCGATTGTTACTGTCAGATGGCAGTAGTTAAATCTCATTGGAAGCCGTTAAGTTATGGAAATAATCCGACATTAGACCACTAATACTTTCAATGAGCACCGAGCAGTGTGATGGAGGTTGCTTTGCCTCCGTCGTAAGGAGATCTGTGCTCAGCTTTGAGTCTACTAAAGAAAGCAAAGCCATATACCAATTTTCCTTTATACCAGCAGCTTCAAACGCACACCTAAGTTTAGTAACAATCAAACCTCCGGTAGCTATTCCATTTCGTTTCCCTTATCGTCATGTAATACCCTCGGCATTGAGCAAAATAACCGAAGCGTATAGAATCTGTTTTTTTCTTATCTCTAATCTATTAATAAGATCGTTGCAATAACTATTGTCATAATTTGTAACCGTGATTCTTGATACTGTAATGTGATTTTAGTGAAGAAATATTTTAAAAGATTGAGTCCCGTTTTGAAAGGAAGCTGTTTATTTCGATTTTTTTGACGTAACGGTGACTTAAACGCAATTAAAGCATTAAAATTTAAAACTACAGCGATTGATAGCAGTAAAAGGCGAAGTAGATGAAAACAACATTTCCTTTTTCAATGTCAGAAAAGTAATTAATAAGACGATTAACAAGGCTACAAAGAACTAAGATGAATTAAATTAAATAGACTTGAGTAAACAGTAGTGATTACAGAGATTGGCATTTCAAATTGTAAATATTTAGTAAATTTAATTTCATTAGCTTATCAAGACTTATTAATGTTACTAATAAATGCAAATTTGATATATAATATTTTAAAAAGGTGTGCTGAGAAGTTTACGCAAAAACTAGTGAACAGATCTGAATTAAATTTGGCACAGGGATAGATTATAGAACACATATACTACTTTATCAACATACCAAGCGGCTGAAGCCGCAGTTGGTACCAGGTACTTGACCGAACTTTCCTGGAGAAGTGCCAGCCCTTTTTATTGGACTTTGCGACTGCGGAACATAAAGTGATACGATTTCACTTTTAAAATTAACGGTGGAAATATTTACGGTAATATGGCCCAGCTGTTTAATTGCTAGCCTCGTTTATGTATGATAAAATATAGAGTTATCTTCAAAAAATAATTTATTTAAATTCGATTTAGTATTACCACAGACTGCGATTATAAAACTTTTTAATTTGTTTTAAAGATTTCAAATTACGCAGTTGTCTGATCTGTGGGTTTGAAGAAATGTATTAAACTTTTAATATATGTTGATCCCAAATCTTGGTTGAGTTGGGTGAATTTAATATAGCTGTCAACATATAATAGCTTCGTGCATTAGTTATTCAATAAAAGCGGTGACATTTCATAGGAGTAATAATTTGATATTTTCCTCCTTGTATTAAATATTTCATTCATCTACTACATAGTCTAGTAGTACATGTACATTAAGTCTTATTATTTATATATTTTTTAATTTTATTTCCAATAAGGCATTGTTTTGCTAAAATGCGGAAATATGGATGCATATTTTTACTAATCTCAGCCACATACATGCGGAAGTACCTGAGAAGGAAGCTGGTATAAGATTTTGCACGTGTGATGTAAAAATGTTACAAAAAATGTTGAAAAACAAACACTATGTTGCGGGAGCTGTTCATAGGGATTATTGAAAACTGTTAAGTTATAAATAACGACACTGACACGGAACACGACAGCTTAATCAAGGTTTTCCCTTGATCACTGTCTGATTTGACATTGACAGGTGCTCAAGGATCATTAGTATTCCATTGTTTTCCTAAAGAACCCATGACCCAGCTTGGTGCCATGATGGGGCTGTCTATTCCATCCCTGACCATGTATTTGAAACTGGATTAAACTGGCATACGGACAAAATATTGGGATATTACCTTTATCTTTAATAAGCCTTCCGGAAAATATATCTAAATGTCGATAAACATTATCAAAATTTTATTATTATGAGTTACGTAATTTAGGTACTTATTGCGCACGTATGAATAATGACTTTGTTTTAGACTATTTGAAAATATATGTAATTTTTATTTTAATGTGTTTCACTAAGTTACGTTGCAGTTTCGCCAAACAATCCGAACTACAAATACATATTGTATTACGAACTTTTAGTTTTTTGTCACGCGCCTGTATACATGTAATTGATAGGTAGCATTTTTCATTTTTAACTAGCGTTAATTACCCTTTGATTCGTTTATAATAGCCCTGAAACGAGGCATAAAGTGTCTCTACTTAGTAGTTATTCTATATCTAAATAAAAAAGTTATAGTATTTGAATTAGGAATATTTAGACTGTTCTTTGTTGTATGAAGTGAAGAATATTTTAACTTATTTTAAATTAATGTAAACAAAAGCCAACAAGGTATGGTCGTATTTTTTATTGGATTCCAGCTGTGTCTTATTATAAATCTGATTAGACACACTTTTTCAAACCTCGTCTGCTGGATTACAATCATCGTTTATTTTGTTTTTGTCTTTTGTTAAAAAAGACGTCAGTAAAAGACGTTGGCGTAGTTCCTCGCTTTCCTCTACACGTCTTCTATTATGTCATGTTGTTGAGCTACGTTCTTATAATAGTGCTCAAGGACCCTGACATTCGGCTGCTAAACGTTCTTCTAATGAGTTCCTAATAGTTTCAAATATATTTGCATAATTATTATCGAAATAGTTTGTTTACGTTACGTTTCCGACCGCTTCCGCTATGTTTATATCATCCAGTTAATATATCTCAGTTAATACATCATTTATTACATCAGCCATTCATACAGATTTTATCGTACAAATATTGCACATTTGTTATTAATTTTTTGTTTTCTATTCGAAATCAAGGCGTTCAAAATTCTTATTTGCTTCACTTATAAGTTTTACATGAGTCAGAAAATCCAATTCTACCCTTTTTTCTATAACAATAAAGATTTGTTTGTCGTTGGTTAAAATATTTGATATTTTATTACATATAAATAAATCTGACCTATATTTGTACGTGGCTTGTCTACGGTTGCATATGACGTTAGAATTTGTAAATTCTTTTCAAAAACACATGTTGCGGTTCATAAACATGGTTAATAGGTAATTTACGAAATTTAGTTAAAATGTGTAATAATTGATTTCATAAGAGTCCTTATTTTTTGAAGCTATACATTTCCTTTACCTGCAATATGAAAGGTTAGTTTTACACAACGTTTGAAGAAAAATGCATTTTCTTATTAACATTATCTGCTCAGCTAAGCCTTATTTGGGTCGCAATATCTCAGATGACATAGTCTTCATTTTGGGTCAAGGCCAAGAAGCTTTGCCTAGAAGTAATGAAATTTATTATGGTACTCTCTTTAACTTAGTCGACTCTTGACAAGAAAACATCTTGAAGCGCTGTTTACTTTATTTTTGCTTTTAAGCTCTTCGGATTTCTTATTAGGCAATTGCCTTTTCTTGTCTTTTCCCTTTTTATAACAACACGACCTAGAGTTGAGACATAATTGTGCTGTGCTAATAGTTTTACATCTTAATTAATTTAATTCATAATAGCTTCTATCCAATGTATGTTATTAAGTGCTGTAGCAAGTAATTATTGCTTGCTGAAGGTTTATGAGTGTTATGAAACTTACAAAGCATGACGATACTGCAGTAGGTATAATTTTCTTCAAGGTTTGGTGTAACACTTACATAATAATAATAGTAATTCGAGTATTTATTGTACTCTCAGAACTTCTTATTGAATAGATTTTAGATTTCATGGTGTATGGACCATAACAAAAATATCTATTGTATTTACCCTACCTGCATGTCTGGTAAAATCTCAACAAAACTATTCAACTTTTTCGAAACATCACACTGCTTATGAGGTACATTCATATTCAACATTCAGACTCGGGTTCTAAGTTGTTTCTTAGTTAATGTACGATTTAATATCTTAAGTACTTCAAATAAATTCCCTTGCCATGATGCATTCACCATCACAAAATCCTCCTCTTTCTACAGTCACTATATACACTAAACTATAACTCCTATAGTCAGCGACATCATTACCACGAAACGCATTCAAGAGATCAATCTCATTTAGTCCCGTAAAAGTCCTGTTTACCCCCCAATTCTCGCGGTCACCCTTATCCTTTATGACCTGAACACCTGGCCTTACAGGCAGGAACACCACCAATGGAAGCACGAGGTCGTCAACATTTTAGTTTAAAACCTTCAATTACAAACCAAGTCACGGCTCACAATCCCGAAGTACCCATGCGAGTACAGTTCATACCACGAAACTTTTGTTTTTCGAACACCTGAATAGGCGCCATATTGGCAACGGAAACAATAGCGGTTGCCGCGCAGACAATAGCTTGTTGCATGTTCACCTGCATGTTCACCGAATCGTTAACTCATCGGATTTTTGCAGTATTTGTTCAGAAGTATTTTTATTTCTTGGTCATACTACCGTCTGGTATTCTGTGGCTTCGTATGATACAATATACCCTATTGTGCGGTTAGCGAGAGCACTGGGCTAAGGTAATTCCCACAGCATCGGAATAAATCAAGGACCAATACATAATAAGACAGATGATAAATACCTTCACTCTGTATGGTAGAATGTAGATGCAAGTGTTGTTATTTTGGTTTCAAATGAATGATGCATCTGTATGACTAATGTAGTTGGCTCGCGTCGTGTCGTAATATCTGGAATTTGGTTTAAAAGTTATAACAGATTTTGTAAAGTTGACCATACTGTTGTCTATTAAGATCTCTCATAGTTATGAATCACAATCCAGATTAATTTACATGCTAATCAAATATTAAATATTTATCGATGAAAATGCAATAATATTAAATTTACTCAATAATTAGATCAGTGATTTACAAAACTCAATGTGTAGAAGTAGTATTTATTAATAATTAAGAAGCTAAAACCCGTTTTGAAGAAGTCAACAGTAATATCCTAAAAATTGGGTCATCAAAAACATTTGGCCGCTGAGTGTAACCCCTATAATACGAGAAAATAAAGATGCACTGATTGTTACTGAAAATCTATTTAAAGTAAGCTGTTTTAAATTAGCAGCTTAGCAGTTACTGCATTATTCAACATTGGTCACACCGAAGGTCGGGCTCTTGCATTGAAACAAAGATGGTTTGTATTCAAATAGATGCCTTTGATAAGAAATACATGAGCAGTAGTGCGGGAAGTACAATTATATTGCAAATTTTATATAGCTACATTATAAAAAATGTTATTGTAGAACTCAAATTTGATTCAAGACAAATATATTTAAAACAAGATCATTTTTAAGGTAAGGTTCTTTACTAAACGTACTAAAAGATATATTAAGAAATCGTTTACACTATGATTCCATAAAAAATCCAATTTACAAGGGCATTGACCAGCAATGCTCTAAACTGCTAAACTGGGGTCATAACAACCATTGTTGTGTAAAGTATCTCGTAAAAGTGGATTAGCAAGCGGTTTTGGTTATAATAGGCACGTAAAACATTTTTTGAAGACCTTTTTAAGTTGTAACAATAGCAGATAATATGACTTCAGAGTAATAATGGTAATCCAAAACCTTAGCATTTTAGCATTTGTTTTTGGTATAAGAAAAAGCGGTGCTAGGACGATCCCTGAGAGACTCCTTTATCTGCTAATTAAAAACCAAAAATAATAACATTGCAGAATAACATTATAATGTAGTAATTAAGGCGTTAATGCAATGAAACCAAGCCCAAATATAAATGCAATGAAACCAAGCCCAAAGGTTATAAATGTGTATGATATTTACTAAACTAAATCTCCAGTTGTAGTAGGAAGAATTAATTATTATCTAGTTCCCAATACCTACATAGTTAGCGAATGATTTCCTGCAATCATTATGAAAGTGCCAAGTGAAATGACTACATTACTAGGGTAAAGTGTTGCATTGCTGTGATTTAGCAGAGCTTATACTTTCACAGACTGATAATATATATAAATACATTTTTCTCATGTTGGTTCTGGAAGAAGACTTACATATAAGGATTTATGATGTACGTATACATCATTATGATCAAAAGAGGACATTGTTTGAAGTATTTTTATCTTCAGGACGTCCCCCTACAATAAAAGAAAATTCTCCTTAATTCTTATATTTTTATCATTATGAATTAATAATGCCTATTCCAATAAAGTATCCAATACATTATTTTTACTGTCATTTTGTTCTCAGCATTGTTGAAATAACTTTTCAATTTTTTCCGTAATTGCGTAAAGTTTATTAAGTCACTATTATTGAGAAAGGTCGTCTGGCTATTACGAAATAAAAGTAACAAAAAGAAAATAGTACGGTATGACATTAACAGCGGTATTATAATTATGTGGTAGTGAAATTATGAAGCTCATTGAGATGCTTCCGGCAATAAAGTAATTCCGATTATATCGTAACTTTATGAGCAGAATCAATCTTTCACAGAAGTCGTAAAATGAAATAATAAAACACAAAGTTACAAGTAAATATGGAATTCAGTTAAGTCGCACAGATATTACATTAAGTTAATACCAAAATCATTTTAAAGACGCATTTTTGGAAATGAATAAACAACTACAATCTTATACAAATATTTATAAATGTATATCATAGCATTATACGTAATCGCTAAATTTGCTTCAGTCAAACTGAATAAAGAAATACGAAGCATGTAATCTCATTACACCTGTACAAATGATGAAGGGGACTCATTACAGCGATTGTTAAGAAAGATTTAAAGAATTATTACAATAGATAATTCTGTTACATTTATCGTTTCAATAGTTTAGAGTAATGTGTTATAATTATACTGAGTCTAGAACAGGCTGAAACGTTTTAAAGTTCTAAGTTTTGTTACAAATTGATCATATTTAGTAGCGGAATGTTACAGACTTATTTATATAGAAGATTCAATTAAAACATTAAAACAGGAACGATATAAAAAGTAGTCTAGACATCTGTACTTGAAACAATAAATTCAATTGTAGTTTTAACCAAGGAAAATAACAGAAAATCGCAACTCATAAACAGGCGGATGTGATTGCTGAAAATAAGACCATGACCTCGGGAATGACTTATGATGATTTTTTACAGTAAAAAGTTCTTGACTCATATGATATGTTAATTCGACATTCTGACGTTATAATGAATTTGTAATGAAACTAATAACGTCATTCATTTGTTTAATTTGAATGTTTAATTCATAACAACCAGTTAACAGACCCTAAAGTGTCCAAATGAGTTCTTGTTCGTCCTTTTAAAGACTAGAACTATACTTAAGTAATCGTAATGGCTCTTAATCTTCTATGACCTTGTTTTTGGCAATGTCTAATGGACCTTTTATAGTCCTTGAAGCACTTGTATCCGGGCAGTAGAATTAATTAATAATAACATTAACATTTCTATTCAAAAGACAACAGCAACAAAATACAAGTTCATTTTTTAATTTTTTAACTTTGTCAGTTCAAAGCGTCAGCAAAAAAACCGGGGCAACGATCACAGGCCATACTTGGTGAGTCATATACAAAAATGGGTGGCGGATATTAGATGGAAAAACTCCTACGCTAACAGCAACTAGGTCTATTAATTAGTATAACGTTCTTGGAGACTTCGATTCTATTGTTTTCTTAATTGTTTGTGGGTTTACCTTACTTCCTTGTGAGTAAATTGTTATTGCAACTAGTTTGCATTTAGTTTGTCCTCCGAGCCTTGTTACGTCAGATGTCTGCTCGGTGACGTTCTGACTTGTATTTTACGTAATCATTAAGGAAAATGCGTATCTAACGAAACAGAATGATCCATTGACACGTGAGATTGTTTGTGACTGGATGTGGGAAAAACTAAAGACAAAGCTTGTGAAGTTTGATGTCATATATTACTCAGTTCAACGTAATCGTGTAAAATGACAGGAGAAACCTGTCATTGTCATCAAAAATGTGAAGAAATTACTTCAAATTTCAATTAAAAACAAGAACGAGTTTTTAAGAAAACGTTTATGTTTCTTATGAGAAATGATATGAAAGAAGTATTAAGAGAAAAACCAAACTTTCATTCTCTAAAAATACAGTTTATAATGCCTCAAACTTGCCAATTAAACCTACTAGGAAATAAATAGCTTAAGTAAAAATGTCTGTGAGACCTGAATACTAGTAGCTTCCACTGGCCTTGGCAAATCCTTTCGAAATTGATGTTTTATTTTATTGTTATTAATAACGGTATTCACTTTAAAATGTCAGATACTTATGCTAACAGTCTGTTCTTTGATATTTTCTGTCTGTGCTATAGATTTATTTATATCAGTTTCTACTACTACAGTTACTTGAATCTGATAACATTCTTGTAAACAACAGTCAGTACCTAATATTATCATAATAGGTACACGAACATTACTGTTAAATACCTGAACGTACGCGCGGTTATAAAATAACTGAATGCGAGCAGGGAAATCCCTGGCATCATAAAAATGCCGACAATCAACATCGTAAACCCTATTCACATACGAATTATGCCAACATATGTATTTTTATTGAAATTTAAAACATGTCTAATAATATCATTATTTTTTATTTATTTCCTTAATTATGTAAGTTGAAAGCATTTATTTTTTACTAGTCTTCCTGTAACTATAGAAGTTTATAGAGTTTCGATTTCAATATAAAGTACCTTTTTGATTGAAAAATCCTTAGGCATATCAGTTTCAATTCTATCAAATATGTCTATGCCTGTATTGTGACTTTTTTATTTACCTGTGTAAAAATGTAGTCAGATAAATAAATGTTATTAGTATCTGAAAACAGATTCATTATCATACTTTTTTTCTAATGATCAGATTTGATAACTTACTACAAAGTATCTAATTTAACTTTACTGACCGGGTTTTCTCGACCTTGAAGTATTAAACGAGCCAAATTTATTATTGTTTATGCAAATATAACAGCTGTTTTGTGTTTTCTGAGCTAGTGGACAATGAAATGGAAAAACTATTGTTTCGATAACTTGAAGAGTTTTATTTCAGGTATTTTTGATTCGTACATTCGAGTTGTAGTTTGATTTCTCTATTTATACTTATAGTAATGTAAACTAAGCACTTGTTCTCTGTTTTGATATCTTCTCAAATTTTAATTCGATATCTTTGTAGATATTCGCACACTTCTGGCGTTTATTGGCATACGTAGTCATAATAATTGAAAACATCAAGAAGTTAAAAATTATCGACATTGGCCTGAATCATATTATAACATTCGCAAATCTCAATGAATCAGTATTAAAAATAAAAGCAGATCAAATCGTCCGGACGTTGTATGACACAGTTTAGTTTTGGAATATTTATGTGTTTCTATGAAGTAGTGAAAGTAGTAAATAATGAAGATATATGTAATTGTTATAAAGAAAATAGTGCATTGCAGTTAGGATACTTTCAAGAAGGAAAAGAAATGAATGTCTTTAACAGACACGGTTCTGTGTATTAAAGTGAAACATGAATGAAATTAGCTTAATTATACAGACAATTTGACTAACGCTATATAATTTACTTAAAATTAAGAGGGTTATGTGTCCTCTTTATAACTCAAATCTCATCTTGTCGATCAATCGTATGTTATTGGTAACACAGATTTTAAAGTGCGTTCGTCAGATGAGGTGACATTGAAAAATTTCGATGATACAGCTATTCTCCAATTTCAAGGTTTGCTAAATAACTTTGTGAAAAGATTTAAAACTTTCCAGTTTGGATTGTGGGTTTAAATGACTCATTTCTTTATTGGTTCTATTCTGATTTGTTTATTTCAATTAATTATAAAAATTAGATTTTTTTTTAATAATATAAATCCATGCAACACGTACAAAATAGAGCATCCTCGAAATCTGTTAAATTTAGAAGTTACTGTTTTCACTTATATTCTCGAGAAACCTTCTGACTGAATATAACAAGAACATCATTCCTATATCGGGAAAACAGAATTTAGAATTGGAATTCAATCTTCAAGATCTCGAGGCAAATATCATCTGAGGCTTACTAGATTTAAAAAAAGAATATCTTAATAATTCACGACATATAATCCTTGAATCTCTAAATGGTAATTTGTGCCAAAAATATCTAAAACAGAAAAGGCTTTGGATAAGCCTCAAAGCCTTACAGTGCGGCAAGTTGACCTCGACATGGATAAACAATGACCCTAAATTGAGGAACTAGGCTTAGCGGTAACTCAACGGATTATTGAATGTTTTATTGGCTTTAACCCATGAATGGCCCACTACTGAACGCGGGCTTCGTACTATAACGGGCACGCAAGCCCGCAGCAGCCTAATTTTGACAATCACTTAAAGTTTACACAAGCCACCGGGCTATGAGGACCAGCTTAAACGAATATTAGGCTTAGGCTTTGTGATCTTTTCGTTGTTTTTTTGGTTAATTAAATAAACCTTCGGATTCACTTAATGGACTATCATTGCGGTCAGGATGACCTCGACACACTTCAAGATTGACCCCATATCGTTGAGTATGGTAAATTGTAATCTGTATATCTATGTTGGTATGTCTGAGACTGTGCGACCAGCGATGCATAAATTATAATTGTCTCAATTTATAACATTAATGATGGTAAAAAAATAATAAAAGTAAGTAGTTATAAAAAAAACAGTATCCAAACTTATAATAATTCCTTACCCCCGATAGACAGTACCTAGGTTTATAAAAACGTTTTACGTGTATACACCTTAGAGACTATGTTATCTCCTCGACGTATTTATTTTCCTCTCACTAAACAAATTATTCTTAATAAGCTTAGATTTTAGGAACTTATTTTTAAATCACTTGAAGAACTTATCATGTCACGTTGTTGACTTAATCTGTACCAGTGGGTTACACGCCTACGCGCCTTAATTCCGCTATAACTCATAATTACGGAGCGATCGGTTCTATATTCACCGTTACCATACTTGTATATTTCATCTATATATTTAGGTACTTTGACATCCTTGACAACAACTATGTTTATATTCATTTTCACTCGATCGATTCCGCCTGCTGAGAATTGTATGCAAGCATGCATATATGCGCTTTTAAATGTAGCATTTGTTTTTCAAATAAATCTTGGATATGGAAGGTCATGCCAATGTCACAGCTAATATTCAACAAGGTTAGTTTATCTTGCATATGCAGATGAGGGAACATTCTGGATTATTAAATAAAGATACATGGGATGTGGGGTCTATGGAAATATGTCACGAGCTGAGACATGAGCCAAAAGGGTATTTACTAGTTGTAAATTTTTAAGTCTTTATTTAGTTACTGCAGTGCATTTTGAATTTGTTTTTGTCTCTACCCTTATTTAAATATAAATTTGGAGTGCAACGTTAGTAAAAAAATATGATTTTTTAGAGAATTTGGATTAATTTGCAAACAAGTTGCAACGATCACATTTTGAAACAGTTATTTTAGAAAGCTAGCATTATCACTTTTGTCTGTGAATGTTTTTATTGACTTGAATCTTGATTGACCGTCTACCAATTAACAAGTAAACATCTATGGAAATCATTAATCACCAAGTTATTTATATTAGTTGAACCAAACTTGTCAGTAATTCTTGATATACCCGTTATCCCCAATCACTAAGTAATTCGGTCAGTTTGTCAAACAGTCTAACCGAATTTTGTTAATTTTCGTTCCCATTCTGAAAACAGGTTAATTGCAGTGTTAATGTTTGTTCGGATTCGGCTTTTGGCAATCGAATGACACGAATTATCTCAGTGACGTATTCTTACTCAACAGAATGATTGCGTTGACATATTATTTTATCAATATTTACACCTGAACGCATCACAAATTCTATTGTATATACAGCTATGTGTTGTCTTAACATTATTTTGATTCACCTTGAAGAGACGTAGTCTTATTGGAATTAACAATTATTTTATGCTAGTTAGACTAACCTTGGCTTGAGTAACTCTTTCAGCTCTCATTTCTTCTCTATTGAATGTCCTATCTACTTTTATTACAGTGGCTAAATCACTTTTATAGTTACCTCAAATCTTTTGTTAGCTAACAGTCCAACAAGCGCCTTAGCGGTTACTCCTCAATGATTGAGTGAAGTAATAAATATGTTGCTAAATCAATTGTATCCACAAATGGCGATGAAGTAATCAAGTCATGAGAGAAGAGATTCGAATCTGCTAATTCGTTAGTTATCAAATCTCGCAATGACGTTTGTGTAATTGGAAATGTAATCTGATGTGAGTTGGCTTTTTCTATTATTAATTATTGATGAAGAATAAGTTGCAACTGTGAATTACTTGCCATAAAAATATTTATGTTATTTCCTGCGTGGTATGTTGATAAAAAGTAGCTTCAGTCGGAGAGAGCGTCAAAGGAGACCTTTAAAAGTGACAGGATAATTAGATTATATTTCACATATAGTAACTAAGTTCGTAATTCTAGTGGGGATCAGCTCAGTTAACAACAATACAAATTAAACATTTATATAAAATCGAGGCAAAAGGAATCGTTATACCGGTATCCGGGCAGTATCCCATGTAAACCTCAAAATTATAAGTAACCAGTACATTACCACAACCGGTTTCTAAAGCAATAGACAGTTTTGTTACAAATGTAAGGATATGTAAAACAGTTGCGAAATTAGAAACTGTTTTCCGTGCGGAGTGTTGCTGGATGTTGGGTGGTTCAATTGTACACAAACAGAAACCAGATTTGTGGATTATAGATGAGGAAAGTATGACTCATAACAAATGTATGAAAGGGATATGTTTTGGAAACCAACTAGAATTGTAAATGTAAACTTTTTGTTAGCGTGTTCGGTTAATATACAATGACTTTTCGATTCTATAAAGATAGTATGAGTTTTTAATACAAGTTTTTCGGCATTTAGTATATGAAATTTTAATTGGCATGCATACTATCTTTATTTCTGTGTAGGATTATTATAATGTGTAGTTTGTAATACTGTTGGTGTGTCCATAAATAAATAAAATAAACCTTAATAACAAACCATCATTCTTCGTCAAACTATAAGTGAATATGTTTTTATTAAGTTAATGCTCCTTACCATCAAAGACTATGTTGCCAATTACCACCAGGTGGTTTCGTAGTCAAGCGCTAACTTATTGAATATAAAAAAAACTATCGATCGATATCCGAAACGTTGCTGGTACTTCTGGTTTATAGAGTTAGCAATAAGAATGTTTAACTTTACTACCGAAATGTTGATAAGAAGGATCGATTTGCTAAAATTACGCCCTACGTCGCTCGTGAAATAGGTTCTCAAGTACGGAATGTAAGCGAATTCGCGCGTGACCCTCACACACTGGTATTTCCGCCGGCTATTGACTTAGGATGTGGCTCTATGTTAGTAAATATACCCAATGCTGACACTTGGAACATGAGTGATTTCACTGTTTTGCTTTCTGAACAGAAGCGGAATATAAATCGTTCGACATACCGTCTGTTTATGAAAACTACCACAGTTCTATTGATACCAGTAATTCAGCTGTGGCGGCGCAATGGCTATTGTTTTAGGAGCCTTGTAAATTTTGTTGTGAATTAAGGCTTATAAATAGCTAATGCGCCACTTTCTCTAGAGATGTCACGATAACGAAGGTTTCATAGCACGATCGTTCTGTCTCTTTTACTTATTTGGATTTAAACACGTTCCTTATGTTCGACTCTCCTTGTTACAGGTTCGTCATAAATCTACTAGCGACGAATCTCTTGACGACCTCCCTGCTCGCGCCCGCGCTGTTCGGCGAGCACTCGGCGAGGGAGGAGGCTGCCTGGGTCGAGGCGGGAGACGCGGCGGCGTCAGCCTGCAGCCTGGCCGCCTTGTTGGCCGTCACGCTGATCGCACTCGACCAGCACCACGCCGTCACCGACCCCCTGCGCTGTCACATGCGCCTGCTTCAACGGCGCCCGGCGACCCTCTGCGCGATCACCTGGCTCGCTGCCGCCGCCGCCGCCATCGCTCGCGCCACCATCGCAGTATTCAAATATTATTACCCTGTCGAGCCCGCCGTCCGAGGAGTCGAGCTGGCCTTCTACGTCGTGTACTTAACCTTCGGGGTCCTAGCCCCGACAGTGACAGTTTGCGTCATGTATGCAAGGATAT